>JAPEVF010000658.1:0-25755 GCA_029747585.1 Pleurotus djamor
GGCAGACATTGAACATCTCATTGTCCAAGGCTATCTCGAGGAGATCGTTTAGGCACACGAATCTGTCGCAGTGGCTACACAAAAACAAACTCATCGTCCACAATGAACAAGCTATGCAAAGCTCGTTTCGCTGCCTCCGTCGCATTCACGCGACACGGTCCAACACTCACCCCGAGCGCCTAGATAATGTCTGTCTTCTGTATCAAATGTCCAATCTGGTCAAACCTCACCCACGCATCCTAACCTAAGCCATCACAGCGCGCTCAACATGATAGCTTCGAGACATCCCCTTCATCGCCTGTCCAGGCGACTCACCTTTCTGTCTACCCACCATGAGCGAGACCGCTACTGAAATGCGAAATCTCACTTTTACTCTGTCCTCAAACTCCAAGCGGGGGTGTTCTTCTGTTCCTCGTGTCGCAGCACCATCACACAGACATGCGGCGCCGTCTGCTCCGTGGCCATGGCTGGATTTACACACGTCTCTATCAGACAAGCCAGCCGATGCACCCAAATATGCTCAAAGCGATGGCTGGATAGGCTATCCTCAAGTTCAGTACCCCAATTGGACGCCTGATCAACAATCGCGAAGTGGAATCGCAGGAATCATTTCTCACTACTCAAAGGACGAGGAATGCCAGATATACCAGTTAGATATTGGGGAGGATGGCCTTTTTCGCTCCAAGGACATCATTCAGATAGCAGAGGATAAGCACTCAATAGAAGAATCATGGCAGAAATTGAAAGAAGAGGTTCGCTACGCCTTATTATCATGGTTCATTGGTAGGGCTCACAATGGGTGCAGCGGCCAGATGGTACTCGCTCTCGGGCCTTGTTTGTGGACAACATGAGTGGACCTGCGTTGCAAATGATCGGTACCCAGTGAGTTCACCATAACTTTTGCCTTCCGTCATCCTTTAAACTGGGATAGGTTTAATATCGAACCGTTCTTCTTTTCTTCGTCCCTCAAGTGGATACCGTCACGATTCCAATCGAATACTGTCCTAGGATCTCAAGACCGTGAGTCTCCTACTCCCTTGAAGACCTCGTCCACCCTCATGTATTTCTGACAGACATTACATTCTCGCTCATCTTTGTTGGTACCGAACCCTTGGAACTGCGAGATAGTGCGACGGAAGCATCGCGGCTAGATCTTGGCTCTCTGGATGAAAAACGACCGCAAAAGGAAGAAGAGGAAGAAGAAGAGAAGCAAATGATCGACGTTCAGAAGCCCTTGCTTTTGAAGCCGACGGAGCGACGTACGCGTTTTCCCGAAGTTATGCTCTCATCTCCTCGCTCACATCGAGCTTTTCCGTCTAGCTGGTCAAATGTTGTATCAGGACCTACTTTCCGTTCACATGGTCCGGTCGATCTCTGGAAGCACAATAGTTTCATACCACTCCCCTCAATCCAAGTTTTATGGAACAAATGCCGAGAAGCTCTTCAAGCGAATACGATTCGCTGGACAAAGCGTTTATTGGCAACATATATTTCGGGATTCCAAAGATCCGACATGTCTCTTACTGACGTTTCTATGGCATGCGGTCTATTCTTGGGACGAAGCCCAAGAAGTCTTGTACAAGCACATTTGCTATCTGGTGAGCACCTCCTGAGTATCTTTGGTCTTTTCAACTCATTTCATCGTCTCGTCGAAATGTAGGAGTCCCTTGTTATGGAGACCAATGAGATGCGCCTGACACAGGAACTGCACATCATTCGGGCACACATTCTCCATTATGAATCCCTGCTCGACGATTTTCGAAAGACAGTCAACTTTGTCAAAAATACTCCCAATCCCGCGATGGCCACCGTCGTTGATTCGTCGTCTTCATCTTCAGCGATGGAAGAGGATTCTGTCACACTTGACGGAGCATTATCGGACCACTTACTTTTCCGAGAATGCGACCATCTTCTCAGTGAAATTGTGAGGTTGAAGGAGACCCTTGATATGCAAGATAAACGGTTGAAAAATGTGATGCACTTGGTTAGTACGGTCTACCTGGCTTGTTACCTTTTTGCCTAACTTTCGGACTGCACAGACGTTTAGTCTTGTAAACATCGAAGACAGCAGACGCATGAGCCAGCTAGCCGAAGCCTCGGGGAAGGATAGCTCCGCCATGCGTCAGATTTCGTCTTTGACAATGATATTCTTGCCTGGTTCTCTAGTTGCTGTAAGTTTAAAATGATCCTTTCCTTTCTTCAAGCCATACTCATGCTCACTGATCCCGCAATATCATTAGACCGTGTTTGGGATGAATGTCACAGAAATCAATGAGGGATCCAGCCCCCATATATGGCTCTACTTTGCCGCTGCCTTTCCGCTTACCTTCATTACTGTCTGGATTGCGGTGGCTCTCCAAGTCAGAAACGAGATATTGGCAGAGAAGGTTAGGCAGAGTAAGGAGCGTATGGTTTCCTCAGCACAACCTCTCCATTGGTGGTGGCAGGATGGCGAAGAACTTTCACCCTGGGCTGGCCTGTGGTGGCCTGTACTCATGGCGCGGACTTGGCTTCGGAAGACACATGTCTTTAGAACTTCTCGAAAAAGGGACTCTGATGTCTAAACGTCTTGTATTTATGTCGCCCTCTTCTGTATTAGGCGCGCTGGCGCTTATGACTTGTAATTAATAATCTCAACTACGCGCCAGTGCCGCTACGCGTCTTCTTTCACCCCAATCGCCATGAAGGAATCCCAGGACATTGAAACTGCCACAGTCACGATATCGCCTACGACGTATGTCTCTATCGTGTCTGAATTGATGCGATGCTCGACCTGAATCAATCCAGTACTGGACCACCAGATAGCAAAACGCGTCGATATGATCGTCAACTCCGGTGAGTCAGGAATGTATGAATCTCGATAATGGCAAGGATTGATGTGATCTACCCAATGGATAAAGTCTCTGGGCTGCTTCAGGCCAAAGTGCACTCGAGTCTGCGCGAGTGCTGGTCATCGGTGGTACCGCGACGTCGACATCGACGTTGAAGAACCTCGTTCTCCCTGGAGTCGGTCACTTTACTATTCTTGACTCGGCGAAGGTTACGCCTGCAGACGCGGGAAATAACTTTTTCTTGGATGGGCAGAAGAGTGTCGGGAAATATCGTGCTGAGGAGGCGGTCAAGCTGTTGCTGGAGCTGAACGATGGCGTTGAAGGGATGTCGGATACACGGACACTGGAAGAGGTCCTTGACAAAGATCCAAGCTGGATCTCCGGTTTCACGATTGTGATTGCTCACAATCTCGACGCGAAATTGCTGGATCGGTTGGCAAAGTACCTGTGGGCAGACGAGACGTCTCCTTCTCTTGTGGTTATTCGGTCATCTGGATTCATCTCTGAATTTTACATTCAATATCATGAACATACTAGTGAGTGCATTCCACAGTTCCCCCACCCGTGGACTCGAGCTGACATTATCCAGTCATTGAATCGCACTCCGAGACAGCGCCTTCACTCCGCATTGACAAGCCTTTCCCCGCCCTCCTTGAATATGCCAAATCACTGGATTTCGCAAACATGGACCCCACAGAACACTCACATATCCCGTACGTTGTCATCCTAGTGAGAGCCTTGGAGGATTGGAGATCCCAGGTCGGTTCGTTGTTTACGACTACATCCCATGAGCTCACCCATTACACTTACAGCATAATGGCCTGCCTCCGCAGAACTACGCCGAGAAGCAAGAATTCAAGAAGAACTTGGCCGCGATGAAGATCAAGGTTGACGAAGAAAACTTCGACGAGGCTGAGGCACAGGCATACAAAGCCTGGACGAGTACCAACGTTCCTTCCGAAATCGCCGAAATATTCACAGACTCTCGAGTGGCGAACGTAACGCCTTCGTCTCCGCCGTTCTTCGTTCTGGCTGCGGCTCTGAAGAAATTCACTGAACAAGAACCGTTTACGTTGCCACTCAGCAGCACGCTACCCGATATGAAGAGTAATACGGCGAACTACGTGCACCTCCAGAGATTGTACAAGACTAGAGCAGAGGAAGACAAGAAGACGCTCAAAGAACTATTGAGCGTCCCCGTGGATGATGCTCTGTTGGACTCCTTCGTAAAGAATGCCCACGGACTAAAACTATTGAAAGGGAAACCTTGGGAAGCCCTCGATGGTGACAGTGGCTCATTGAGTGCGTATATATGTCTCCCCCTTATGCGCCCCTCTTCTCACTGCTCCCTTACGAGCAGGTAACGCGGCGGCAGCTTTCCCGAAATCTCTCGCTGGCCATTTAGCCCTCTCCGCTCTTTCCTCTCTGAAATCGAAAGATGCCAGCGTGACACCAACGGTCGAGGCATTAGCCACTGAAGCCCAGGCTATCTCCTCAGATTTGACTGAAAACTGGGATGACGTAGTTGGAGAGGTGTACGTGAAAAGTTGCTTACTTCGCCCAGCGTTGACTCACTTCCCCCTTCCTTCCCAGCGCTCGCGCACCTTTCGCAGATCTCCCTAACGTAGCGGCCTTCTTGGGGGGTATGGTCGCGCAGGAGGTCATCAAGATGATCACCAAACAGTATGTCCCAATTAACGGATATTGCGTCGCCGATCTCGTAGAGTCTTGGACGGGCACGATATAGGTAGTCCAGCGTGCCTCCCTCCCCACCTTGACGTCTAGATGCATCTAGATGAGTATTGCAATGCTTTCGCGTTCTTTGTAAATCATAGCAAAGTCAACTACTATTACACAGCAAATTATCTATTTCGACAGAGCACTAAACAACAAACATACTGATATTATAGTCATCGCAATTCGTGGGGATCGCAGGCGCTGGCATTTATAGTCCTAGCGCAATTACGTCTTTTTCATGACTGCCACCTAGCAATGGGGCGTTGATTGGGTAGCTTCATTTCGTGGTCGTATACTCTACTCGACGCCTCGAACGTCGCGCCCCGCGGCATCGTGCCACAGCACACATTAGGCCTACCGTAGGGCTAAGTGATAACCGCCATTTCTGCGCAAACGATACCCAACCCAACCGCAGTCATAGCCAACAAAGGCAAGGCATTCCACTTCGCGAAATCCATCTGACTGACTTGGATACTCTTCTGCTTCAGAATCGTCTTCCAAAGTAACCCGGCTAAGCTAGCGCTGAAGGTGAAACTGACAGCGCCAATATTACTGGCCACAGCGAGCGCTATGGCACCAGCGCGGTCGACATGCGGTGGTAAAGCAGCTGCTCGGATCACTTTGGTAAGAAGAATGGTGGCACCGATGTTGGTACCGGAAAGATTGCACAGTAGGACACCAAGGACGCCAATCAACCAAATTGTTGGGTAGATGTGGCGGTCAGTGGCGCGTACTAGCCAGTTCGCGAAAAGCTCTATCCACCCTTGATGTGTTAGGGCTTCGATGAGAATGAACTGGGAGAACGCAAAGGGGACGAGGGCAAAGGGTAATCGCGGTAAGGCGATGAAGAATGTGGGGAAATGGTCGGCGAGCCCGTCCATTGCGGACCTGGACCTTGTTTTTGTCGGTGAGGGTGGTGGAAGTGCATCTCTGTCGGATTGAGTAGGAGCTATCGTTGGGCGGTGTCGATGCTTTGGCATGGAGCGTTGCGTTTCGAGATCCCCGTCAAGTGGTGTGGGCGACTCTGTCCGAGTCGGCAGGGCTATGGTCTCTTGACTGGGCGCAGGTTCATCGACGGTGGCAGTGGCGATTACGGTCGCGTCGGTCTTAGAGGTTGACAGGCGGCGATGGGAAGGTGCCGGTTCGTCATGTATAAAGTGTTGCGCCAACTGACTGACAGTTGTGGCGTCTTGTTGGTCTGTAACGATATCCGAAGTGCTGGGAACTCCAGAAGAGCGTTTACGCTTCGGGCTCGTTTTCCCCAGCATTGGGATCCCTTTGACATAGCGGTAATGATCCCAACTAAGGTCGAAGACGAACTTGCTGAATGCAAACGGTAATGTGATCATCCAAACATCGACACCAAAGAAACTGACGATGATGATGACGATAAGGCATGATCCCAAGATCAGACTGCCAATGAGAGCACCAGGTGGGTCGAGCAAGACGGATCTGACATCTAATTGACCCGTTACAGGAAGCTTTTTGGGGATGTACTTTGGATCGCGGAACTGGATAGCAAGTGCTACGAAGCAAGCTAAGCAGCATCCCAAGAACGGAAGAATGGTGTACGCAGTGAACGCAACGTTGTTGATCCTAAACCCTTCGCAAATGACGACGTTGGTGGGGTTTCCTATGAATAGAACCATGCTGGCCGTGTTGGCCGCCGCAAACTCGGAGATTAGCCAAGATATCGGGTCCAGCTCAGCGACTTTGGTGTAGTACACGAGGAATGCAGTTCCCGACAGAATGATGGGGTCATTTCCCAAGAAAACGCTCAGTCCCGTCAACATTAGGTAGAAATAGAGGTAGAGTTTGTAGCCATTAGAACCGCCTTTGTTACTGACCCAAAAGGCGGCTGACTGGAGGATTCCCGTTATATCAAGGGTGATCGCAATGTAGGCCAGGGAGAAGAAGAGGATGAGGATGTTGTAGGGTTTCACGCCATCGACGCCAGCGATTCCGTTCCGAATCTGCGTTGGACCGAGACATTGGGCTGCCCATAGGATTGCAATAGCGATGATAGGCGCAGTGGTAAGTCCAATGATGATCCGCTTCTTTCCAAAGTATGGGATATAGAGGTGGAAAGAGAATGGTCGGATGACGAAAAATATGGAGATGATGAATATGACCAGAGTCGCAATTGAGCGGCCTGTGATCATGGTCAGTCAAGTAGAGTCTACATTCAAGAAGAGGTGAAGATGAAGGTCAATAGTCATGGAAATACACGGGGCAGCTACTTACTACGAAGGCCGGAGAAATGGGACTGAACTACGAGTGCAGCATGCGGCTTTTTGAGGTGGCGGGTATATTACTGCCTGTACAGGCCTTCTCAAAGTATATGAAGGCAGAGAAACTCGCGAAGTTTCGAACACTGGGCGGTGGACGTAGGTGGGAGAAAAGCGCTCCGATACTACGCCGAGTTTTCAGTGCTTGAGCGCCCATCATGCACAGCATGTCATTTACGTCAGGTCGTCTCTACATTTTCAAAACGCCAAGATCAGATCACCCTTCCTCGTAAGTACCAATGCGCTCCTAGTTGACCACTGAAGTACTGATGTCCAGGTCGCAGTTCTACAGGGGACTCAGGGGAGATCCATTTCTATTGAATGATGAAAACCACAATGCGATGTTCAAGGCGGCACCCATTGCCGGGTACGCCCACGAACGCCGAGAAACCAAACACCCTTCTGATCGGCTTATAGCTGTCGAGAAACCTCACATGAGCTGTATGCACCCCTCAGACATACTTCAAAGTGAATTTTCCGTTTCTCAAAGGGAGGAGCTGGACCAGAGCTCTTCAGCGCCACGGGTAGCATGTCCACCGGCAGGAGGATCCAAGGGCCAATGACAAGATGCAACCAACTGGCGTGTACTTCGTAAAGGGAGGCCCTATGTGCAGAGAGGGGCTGCGTAGATTTCCACGGTCAATACGATATTCCCACAGTCAGTGAGAACTAGTCCATGCCAAATGCGAACCGAGTCATCTCAACTCTTTGTTTCCTTCACACCACGACATATAAAAGGTCTGTCCCGTTGCCCAGTGCCGACCCCCCCTCCCCCACACACACACTGACCCAGTTACACAGACATGATAACTCGAATATAAAGCACGCAAACATATACCAACTTATCAATAAATTGTCTTGGCCATTCGCCACATCATCTGTTCTCAAGCCCTAGAGTAAACGCCACACGTTATGTTCGGTGAAGGCGAGTCTGAAAGCCCTCGAGTCCCCAGCCCTTGGGACTCGCTCATGTCATCTCCGACTGGATCGCCCCGTCGACGTAGCCCAAGCCCATTAGTGCCAACCTCGGTGCTGCCAAAGCTGGTCCCAGAAAATGAAGAAGGTAAGACCATTGTAGTGCCCTTTGTTAGAGTGTTCAATCTGACTCGGCTACCTCGCAGGAAATATTGAATACAAACTACAGCTGCTGGATCCGACACCAGCCCGCTTCGCCCGTCTAGTCACGCAATTGAAATGGCGGCTGCTTGAAGGAGGGGGGGCAAGCGTACTACGAACTCGGAGTAGCTGATTCCGGAGAGCTTATTGGCTTAGAGCGAAACGAGTTGGAACGCACGTTGGAAACCCTTGAAATGATGGCGGGGGAAATTGGTGCAAGCGTCATAGTGGTTAAAGAGGTCGAGATCCCGCTGAACGTGCTGGATCAAGCGTCGAGACGAATATCCCACAGCGATTCCGCCACTGAGGTTGACTCCTCAACGACGGAGGTAGAGGAGGAGACGGAGGAGGAGGCAAGCGACCTGGAGCTGGACCCCCTGGAACGCACCGCCTCGGATACAATCTTTTCGATGGACAACGAAGCTGAAGAGCACCCACCAAATTACCTGGCCGTTCCCCGCTCTGACATGCCTGTTCCAATTGACTTGGAGATTGCCGTCGTTTATAAGCCCCGTCCCTTTCGCAAGCGCGATTCAGATGATTTTGTCTTGGCGCGACGAGATCGACGCCATGGCAAGGGTAAAGGGAAGGGGAAGGGAAAGAAGTCACAGCCTCCGCCATCTACCGAGCCGTCCTCCGCCCCTTCTACGTCTACCATTGATCAACTCAGCGCTTCCCTAGGAAAGCCCCATAATCGCCGGTTAGCTCGAGATAGACGTCGCGAGGACCGGCGACTGGCCCTTCTATCCTCCAATCAAGCTGTCGATGAACCCGTCGATCCAGCAAATACGGAGGTGGTTTCACGGGCTGTCATAGATGAAGTCACTCACTCTTTGGAAGGCCTTCATGTGCCTACCTCTCCCGTTCTTCCTTCACCTGTCTCGATCGACATTATCGCTGCCGAGGACGATGAAGACGAAGAGAATGTCTCTTCCTCTCCGTTGGTTGCCCCGCGTGTTTTCGATATGGCTATGAAGGCCAATGACAAGCCCGGTGTGCGGCTTATCGTGGAGGCCCTTGTTGTTCGCAAGCTCTCGATTGAAGAGGGCTTCTTGGATTTTGAGGGCTTTCAGATTAGCTAAATGTATCTCAAGGCCTTGGTGTCTCTTTAAAGGACACTGAGAATATATATACGATTCCGATGGACGCCTAGACTTATGTATGTATTATCGCTTCAATTCTCGCTGTGCCATTTGTATATCGCTGTACCATTGTATACTCTAGCTATCTATTTTCTAATATGGCACCGTCGGTTCACTCAATCCCCCGACCATCAGTATGCGAACTACGAAGTATCTCGGACTCTAAAATTGTATGGGATCTCGATTCTCAGTCATAATGATCTACTACTGAGTTCGAGAACCCGCGGAGGTGCTTCCACCGACTCTTAAGTTCTACGAATCTACATTTTGAAGCCCGTGGGACGGGGGCAAATTCGATGGGATTTCGTAGTCCGAGTCAACCCTATTCGTTATCATCATCAGAGTTATCAGAGTCATCAAAGTCATCAAAGTCGTCGGAGTCATCAGAGTCCGTCTGAACAGATTCATCATCGAAGGAGCCGTCCGAATCTGAGTCCCAACGATTCCCATCCCACTCGAGTTCAACTAGCTCTTCTAAACTAGTCTCTATATCCTCCACTAACATTGTGCAACACTCGATGATGATATTCCGGATGGGCTTCCCTTGGTGGATACGCTCTACAAGCATTGAAACAAGGCCATCAAGAACGTCTTCATCGATCGTCAACTCCTGGAGGATAAGGGTCCGAAGCCGGGGAAATAATGGCTCTCTTTGATAATGTCCCTTGAAGCTTCTGAAAATTTCTCCGTCGCATTCAACGAGATTGAGCACCTCGGGGTCGAACTGTTGAAACACATCTATGTGATTCCAGATACTCGAGTAGCTATGGCCCTTTAGACTCAGGCCTGGGATGAGGGGAAGGCAAAGAGAGTAGCACAATCGCGTAAGGATGGGAGTCAGGTCTGAATCTTCGTCTGATTCAATTGATAGGCAGATGTGGGGAGAAAACGGTGAATAATCTGTGAATGCGGCTAGGGAGATGGACCACGGAGTCAATGTAAGTGACAGTTGACTGATGGATGGGGCCACACCAGGCAACCCAGGATTTGAGAGGCGCATGCAGACGGCTGTAAGACCCGTCAATTGGAGATTGCCTATTGTGTCGGTATAGTCATCGCAGGCATAGGCTACAGTGGCAGATGAAGGATAGTCGAGGGAATCAAACAAGTTGGACACATCGATAGCGCTTGAAGACAAGGATATTTTAGATAGATTGGGAAGTGCAATGGGGACGGGCGGCGGATCCGAGGAAGAAGTCGCTAATCTCGATACTTCGACCACCTCGATCGTAGGTATATTCTTGAGTGATTGGATCAGTGCCGATATTGGCAGTGTGGAGGTCGTAGCAGGGTGGATGACACAGGACGTTAGGCAAGGCATATGTGATAACCCTGTTGTTATAGTTCCACGAAACATCTTCAATGTTCGCAGAGAAGGAAGATATGGGTGATGTGTACGATTTCGAAGATTAAATGAATATTTGGTGCTAAACAGGGACAGGTATTCGAGCAGGGGAGCACCGGTTATCTTCAACTTGTTGATGAAGGATCCTGGAAAGGACACTGAGTTTATCGATACGTTGCGCAGCCGATCCCAGTGTGGTGACAAGCTTCGGAAGAAGYTCGAGCTGGAATCAGTATGATAGACCCATAAATCAAGCGGGACAGATCCTGATCGCCGAAGCAGTTGGGGGAGCCCCTTGTTCTTGGGCAAAGAGTCCAACCCAAGGAACAAGACATTCCAAAGCTGGGGGGCACTCGAAATCCGTCGCCAGCGCGTGCAGACAGCGGTAATGTTCAAGTGAGACGGAGTGTAGTAGCAAGGGGAAAACCGTGACTCCCAAAATGCACTCCTCGCTTGCAGAAATATATCGTAAAGTACTTCGTCTGGAAGCTGTGATACTGGGCTCAAGGCGTTCCTCTGTGTCTTCAGCGCCGTAATGTGGGTTTCTAGATTGTCGATTTGGGTTTGTATCTCATGGAGGCGGCCTCGGAGCCTGAGTTCGTGAATATTGTTTTGTGCGTCTTCAATTTCTTGATCGATATCATTCTGGTTTCTGAGGGGTTCCTTCATATTTCTGTTTCTATCACTTCAATGAGTTCATCAAGCAATTTCGCACGTGATTGATTGAGACAACGTCGTACGTTTCGATGTGGTGTCACTGTAGTTTCGGGTTGAACTCGCTCAACAACTGCGGCGCCTAATGCTATTTCCCTCCCCATCAGGGGGAGGCGTTGCCCGTCATCCAATTGATACCATTGAGGTCTTCGTTTCCGACCCACAAGGCTCGTTGACGATATCGAAGAGTGCGAATGCACCGATACCTCGTAGACGTTAAGCTGGATAGAAAACTGTGATGGACTCATTGACAATCTGAGTTAGTATATAACCTACACAGAGCTTTCCAAAATCATTGTATTACCCTGGATGGAGTCGACCAGACGATGTATGGAGTATGACAAGGTCACGAGGTTATGTATGGCCAGGCAGTCTAAAGGACCGGGGCTATAAACTCATTCCATTGAACAAACGTTTATGAGTACATCTCAATTAAGGGTTCCTTACTAGCCTAAACGCCCAGCAATNTTAGCTTTCCGCGTTGGCAAGGTCCTGAATGAGGGGCCGTCCTCGAAGCAGAGCTTTATGATGTTGGGAAGACGCAGACTTGGTTTGGGTAGCGCTAGACTTGATGCGTTTGGAAGGTTGAAATTGGGGGGAGAAGTTCTCCTTGAGACTGCTAGGTAATGTAGGTGTCACTTGGCYTGAAGGTCGTTTCAGGGGGGAAGGTAGCTTTGGAGATCGCAAAGAAGGGTGACCCGCGTGTGCCTTCGATGGTAGTTGAAGGAGCCAGCCTTCGCTGTCAACCAGCTTGAAGAATTCGCAGAGGAGAGGAGCGGCCTCGAGGGTCTTGCGTGAGCCGAAGATGATGAGCTTTGCTTTGGCTCGCGTGAASGCAACATTCATCCTTCTCCAGTCCTTGACGAGGTCACCGATCTACACAGCGCAAGGTCAGACGGGTTTCTCAAGGAAAGGTAAGGAAGGAAACATACCAGACCTGCATCGTTAGATCTAACAAGAGATATAATAATGCAGTCTTTGTCTCTGCCCTGACTACGATCCGCGGTCAAGATCTCGATATCCTTGCGCTCGTGCAGCAGTTGGGATAGAAGTTTGATTTGTTGGCGATACAAAGTGATGACGCCAATCTGGCGCTCTTCAACGCCACTTCGGAGTAAAGCTTCGGTGATTTGGTAAACCAGTTCAGCTTCAATCTCGTTCTGAACGAGATCGCCAACGCGAGAATCATGAGCCGGTAATTGATCCGTGTCGACGAAGACGGCCTTGCACCTTCACGGCCATTCAGCATAACTACCATATGATGGGAAGGTCACTCACCCTTCCGACGCAAGGGACTGAATCCAGCAGCCTTTTTCATCGCCACGACAAGGAGAGGTGTTGGAATGAATGGTATCAAGGAAACTAGGGTTTGGTAGGCGCAACGCTCTCTTCTCAACATACTTCGAGCCACATTTCAAGCGATTTCCGTAAATGAGTTCGTTAGAGAGCGTCATGATCTCTTTGTTCATGCGGTATTGGTAGATGAGATCAATCGCTGCGTGAGGGTGGGCGTCGGAAAGACGTCGGAATAACGAGACGTCGAGGCCACCCTTGCGCGCATGGGGGTTGCGAACCTAATCGAAGTTCAGATGAGAAGACGCGAGAGATTAGAATGGCAAACATACCAGGGGAGGTAATTGGAAGTGATCACCAACGAGGACGAACTTGTCGGCGTATCGAAGCGGTCCAATGCAAGTTGGCAGAGTAATCTGAGAGGCTTCGTCAAGAATACAGTAGTCAAATTCTCTTCGACTAAACAAAGGGCTGAGGAGGATCATCAGACGAGCGTCGAAGCTAGATAGGGAGACAAAGCTCACTTATCAAGCGACAAGCAAGTGGTCGCAACGACCTTGGGGGTCAAAAGCATTTGCTCAAGCTCATCCAGAGACTGCATCTTGCCTTTAGATCGGGCAGAAATAGTAAGCGGACGAATATCAGCATGTACCTAAACCCATTGAGCGTGACAAACTTTGGAAAGGACGATGATACGCCTACTTTATCAAAATTGCCCAGACGGAGTATCTCAACGTCAGAGTAGGTCTTCAACTTCAACAGGATGCTGTCGACGGCTGAATGCGTATAGGAGGCTAGCAAAACGGTCTTGCCCATGGCGACCAATATCCGAGTTAAAGTGGCGATCACGGTTGTCTTCCCCGTACCAGGCATACCTAGTATAAGGGCGTAATCGCGGGCAGTTAGCACCTTCGTAATGGCCTGCAGCTGACTGGGATTCAAGAGGGCTGTGTACGCATCTAGAACAGACTGCGTATGGGGAGACAAGGCGTCGGGATCATCGAACGTCGGTTTCTTGAGGTCGACAACGAGCTCCATCCGCCGTTTGTCGCCCTCGGCGAAGAACATGAAGGCAAGGTTGCCACGGATACGGCTCATCCCCGAGAATAGTTCATCCCTGTCTATGCGAAAGACTAGTTCCTCAGTCTTGAAACCAGTTCGTTTTTGGATGATGGACCTGAGTGTATCGGGGTCAAGTTCATGATCAATGCCCACCGTCACGCTCTGGTGCGTGAGATCGACGATGAAGCCTTGGGCGTAGGCCAGGAGATGAGGTTCGGCAGAAACGGTGATTGCGTCTCCAATGCCTAGGTGGCCGTTGAGAAGAGAGTTCTTGTTGATTAGGTTTCCACTTGGAGTAAGACGTCGAACGAATTTGTAGGTGAATTTGTGGATTTTACCGTTGAGAGAGTTGGAGGATTGGAGGGATGGAGGTGTGAATGTATGGTCGATGATCATGGAGCTGAAACACCGGCCTTTGGTTTCGCGTTCGGAGGCATTCATAGTCCATAGCTCAGTCTTGTATCGGAGAAGATCTTGCTCTTCAAGGGAAATGAGAGCTTCCCACTTCTCGAAGAAGGCGCACTGAGATGGCGTTAAGTGCCCAGTATTGACAGCATAGGTATCCGAAATGGGGGAATCGTCGTCGTCAACATGTTCAATAGCCTGATCAGTGTTTCAGTCAGCCAGCTACGTTTAATGAGACAAGAACGCTGACCTTGCGATAGAGCATACAAGTATCCACAAGATCGCAGCGCTTGCAGATCCGCTCATCATTGATCGTAGGAGGGAGGTGGACATCAGCTTTGTGTTTGGCATCGGGAGAAAAGCCCTTTTCCAGCGACCGATACCGAGTCATCATATAAGTGGCCATTTCATTTCTCACTATCATGAGTCCCCGAATCTCATTTCGTCCGACGGGGACGTTGACGACTTCCTCGTTTTGGGTGTAATATAGTAGTCCAGAGGGGACCTCCACCCCATATCTTTCCGCAATGAGTAGAGCGTAAAGCATAGTTTGAGCGCGGTGCTCCATGCCGGCGACTGCACGACCAGTCTTGATTTCGAATGGAAGGGTTTGACTCGAGATGGAAGGAGGCAAGTGAGGATGCAGCATCTCAGAGATAACAGCTTGGACTGTGGCGTCGACTTTTCCCTTCAACCCGTATTCCGGCGACCATATATCTTCTTCACTGTCATAGAAGTGCGAAATAGCCAGGGTGGCACTCTGCGACCTGGAGGCTCGAGTGTTGGTAAGGCTGGCGGTAGGTTTGGGGAAGTCGGCGATGTATCTCTCAGCGAATGTGCGGAGGCCTTTTGCCCTGGCATATATCTCGCGTTTGGCTTGTCCGACATCAACCCTGACCTTGATTAAATCGAGCAGTCCCGCTGCAATTACTTCATCGATGGTCTGGTTGATGAATGTGTCGCTCCACTGCCCCGTCGCCAAGCAAGATTGGACAACCAAATGCAGCATGCTCCCCCAGACGAGCGATGGGGAAGATTCACCCATAGGGTTACGAACAAGATGAGCAAGAAGAGGTTTGCGCCGACATTGGAGGGCATTAGCCAACGCAGTTGGTGTTAAAAGCACGTCGGGGTGAAGTATGAGGAGGTTTGTCTGCGCATTGATTGTAATAGAGGATGTGATTGATGATGTGGACTGAGCCACGGTCTCAAATGATCCCACCACGCTCGCGACATCACCTAGGTGGCAATTAGTTATATCCGACCAACTCTTTCCAACGAAAGGTGTACCTTTCTGGATGTCGATGAAGGACCAATCATCGGACAAAACAACAAGTCGCTTCTCTTGACTCTTCTCGACTTTGACGGTGAGTTCCTAGAGAGAATATGAGCCACCCGGTTGGCATGTAGCACATCAATTACCTTTCGACCTCCCAGTTCCACGACCCTCTCGACGATACAGCGCGTAAACGTGGGTCTTGAGCCCTATTGATGCTTTGAGAAATCATCAATCGAAGAGGCTTGAGTTGATTTACCGTTGCTGGTGTCTCGAGAACACGCTTGCCTGACTTGACGGGGGATCTTTGGGGAGACGAGAGGTCCGCTTCCCAGTCCCAGTCCTCCGCGCCTTGAGTCAATGCCTCCAGGTCAACATCTTCTGGATTGACAGAAAATACGTTTGTATCAGAGTGTCCGCGCTTCGGAGTTTGTGGTTGCGAATGCTTAACCTTCTGGGGTGTCGCGAGTGGTGAAGAAGGTGCTGCATTCCAAAAAGAATTGTCCAGATCGTCAAGGAGCGCGTTGAAGAATTCTTCTTCTTGTTTCGCTGAGGGTTTCATGATTGAGAAATGCGTCGAGGACGCAAGGTTGACGACAACTCAGGGCAGCCCTGAGCGTGACATAAACGACGCGATCACATGACTACTGTGCTTTCCATATTAATTACTACTAATTTCCACGGCCCAAAAGTGGCAGCCCCTAACCCCAGGGCCACAGGTTACAACGCCATGTGGCGTTGAATTCAAGACGCAGCCACTCACGGAAGTGACCATCCATGTAAATCTCATCCAACTGTCTTACACTGAGTACTGCATTCTCGTATTTATAAAGCTAGGAGGCTCATTATCTGCCTTCTAGACGATCTCAATGAAGTATCACAAGGGACTGTCTCCGTCGCGACTCGCCACGTTCTATCCAAGAGGTAGACCGTTAGAGACGCTTGGTACTCCTGTTACAACCATGTGCGTTATTCGAAACACTCAGCAAGTATCACGAGTCTGTCTCATATCTCATATGCATGTGCTCGCTCAGGATCATGACTTGGGGAGACCTTCCTCTGGCGTTTCGCCTGCACGCTCGATGAGCTTCGTCAAAGCAGCTGAATATTTTCGAAACAAGTATCACACCTTCATCGATGGTATAAAAGACCTCGTTCGTTGAACACCAGATTCTTCACGACTCTGGTAGTCAAAGCCCCTCTCGAGTACTCAGGTAGTTCAAACTCGCCGCATCTCACGCATCCTCTCCTTCAACTCAACATCTAACGTCTCACGTTTACCCTCACCGCCCACATCCTCAACAATGAAGTTCTCCTTCTCGCTCCCGGCCATCCTCGCCGCAGCTGCCATCTGCTTCACCACTGTCCTCGCCGCACCGTCCTCATCATACTTGGACCGCCGCGCAGCTGACTCGGTACCCTCGCACATGAAGGGGAAAGCTGTCTTCTACCGCGCGATCACCGGATCAGAAATCCCTCGCATCGGACAGGTGTACCCACTCAACAAATCTCCAACGGGTCACTCATCAAGCGGAGGTGATTTCTCTCCAAGCGGCCGTGGTGGCCTCTACGTTTTCGATGTCCGTTCGGTTTAATCTATCTACCAATTGTGTGATGCTAACTTTCCATCGGATGAGTAGAACCTCGATGAGGCAATGTTTTTCGGGAAGTGCTACACGACGGGTATCCCTAAACCTCTTGACGCATACTACATCGTTACCCTCGGATATACTCCAAGCAAGAAGACTGCTGTGAAGTCGTTTACCAAGCCTTCCAGCGACTGGGAGAAGGTTTGTTCTTCTTTCCTTCGTCCACACTGAAGCTGACACCAAAGTACAGTTCGTCAACGATAACTATGCTAACAAGGCCCACAAGTACAATATTGTCGAGGGACCCTACTCGCGCGTATCCAAGGGCAAGAAGGTTGGAGCGATGCAACAGGACAATGTGAACATGCTCTGGCAAGGAATCTTCATCGGACCCGAGGCGTTGAAGACTTTGACCGTCCTTGATGTCAAGAAGATCAGCGTCAGACCTGGCGGCTCGTCTATGGGTTGCAGGATCTTGTAATCTGGGTGTTCATGGCTTTTGCTACTTAAATTATCCTATTATATTATCTAGAGAGAGTTGCTGGCCTTGGAGGTCGCGCGAAATTCAATGGCTGAGATGAATTGACTCGTATGCCTCCTATGAGTAAACTTGCGGAACGACACCTTTTTCTTCCGGTCGGGTATACCATCCAATGTTCCTACGGCGGATGTTGACGGTGCGAATTGCAATTTGGAAGCAACGGACACCGACGCGACAATTCAAACATTCAGTATTCGCCTGCAAGCCTTCGAACTCTGAACTCTTCGGAAGCGAACCTTGTGGATCCGTTCGGAGTATGTACAGTCAAAGCCACCAACCAGAAATATCCACACACCCACAAAATCATCAACGGTGAATAATGATAGATCTAACAGATAGAGATAGGAACAAAGATGAAACAAGGATACGCCCCGTTCATAATCAAAATGATCCTGGAACTCTGAAAGTATCATCCTCCCAATCGATCTCCTGGCGGAGGGCACTAGCGAGGACGAGTTCCGAGTTATACACAATGATCTTATCTTTGCAGAGCGGGCGCCATATTGACAAATCCTCAGGACATGAGATCAGATGTTTGTCGGGTGAATTGAATGTGCGAGCCTTCGGGGCTTGCACCACCATCTACGATAAGTTCGCGTGAGACGAGCTGGTACGGGGGAGGAGACGAGAATTGATACCCACCTGCCCACCATTAGCAGTTATGACGTTCTTCAAGAGGCTATGAGCCACAGGTACTTTCGGTGTGACATAGAAGGTCTGCTTCGCGAAAAGGCGACCAAGATGAACCTTGGCACGCTCAAGGACGTCCCCCAGCTTGATATTGTATTTAGCTTCGTTGGCTGGATCGACGAGATAATAGTCTTCTTCGGCTACACCAGGGAAATGTTGTCAAAAAAGCATCGGGCTGATAAGGAGTCTGACTCACGCAAAAGCTCGTTGGCAGTAGCCGATGCAGTCGCCCAGGTCGAGGACAGGATGTAGGGGTTCACCGCCAATGCACATAGGAACTTTTCCGTACGGACCAAATGTGGGGCGATGAGATGGGTGCAGTCTGCTGGCTTTGTTGTGACTTTCACACCGAGTTTGTTCAGGACCTACATCCACGCAAAAGTCAGTATACCGGGCAACCAGGCGAAGTTGGAGAGACAAACCTTGATGGTATTCTCTGGCAAAGTAATTTGCGTCGTGAGCAGTTTGATGGTGCGAGGCAGCTTGGCTGACTTGGTGGGGCTGTAGACATAGTCAACCTAAGCGTTGATTTTGTATGGGGCACGTGGGACACTCACCTTCCACCAACAGTCTTCGCCTTGTTACTAGCTTTGGACTTGACAACGGTGATCGAAGCCGTGGGCGGTGGAGGATCAACATCCATAGTATCCGCAGTATCCAGCTTTCGTTTCTTCCGCCCATTACCTTGAGCAGAAGGCTCGACCATCACAATGTCTTCATCAGGCTTATCACCGGTCCCACCATCGGCTGCGTCGCTCTTCCGCTTGCCGTTCTTAGGCTCCCCAGGAGGCGCACTACCTTTGGAACTCCCTTCATCTTTGAAGAAATCTGGGAGACCTCCACTCTTACGCGACCGCGACATTTGTTTCTGATAGTTCATAACATCTGGCATAACCTCGTCACGTAACCGCTGGCTGGCTTTCGTTGCAGCCGAACGTCTAGAGCGGACCACAGGAGCGCTAACCTCAACGGCCTCGTCAACGTCCACAACAGGATTAGCATCCGACTTCTTTCCTTTACCTTTCGGCTTCTGGGAAACGGCTGGCGGAGGAGACGATACACGACGACCACGACGACTCTCTGCTGGAGGTGGATCAGCATCCTGTATCACACTGTCGTCTTCGTCTCCAACAGGATCTTCGGGAGGTGCTTCAGGTTTGCTGCGAGTAATCTGAGACGGAGCGCTACGACGAGGCTTGGGTTTCACAGGCGCAGGGGCTTCAATAATCGTAAACGACGACGAAATAACATATAGCTTAGGTGGCTTACTGATAGCCTTCCCTTTGGTCGCTGTTGCCTTTTTGGGCGACGGAGGGTGGTGTTGTTCAGAGTCTTCGTCTTCTAGAGGTGGAAGATCATGGTCCGCTTCCTTTGGCAGCGGGTGCTTGTACACGGTGATTAAGTCTTCATCTTGCTCATTTTCATCCTCGTCACTGTCGGAGATTGGCACCTTACTCGACGAAGCTCGAGCATTTCGCTGGGTAGGACGCCGAGGTGCAGCTTGCATGCTCAATTCATCATCACTCTCCGACGCAACCGGTTTCTTTGGGGAAGGCTTCATCCTATCTTTCAATGATGTGCGAGGTCGTCCAGCGGTGGGATCCACTTTCTCGGTAGTTGTATTACCCTGGGACTTGACGGGGGATTTCTTTGGCGATATTGGACGCCCAAACTTNGCTAAAGTCAAGCTCCTCCCCACTACGCCGAATAAGCTTCTTCCGTGGTGGAATCACTTCTGGTTCACTGGCCGAGGATTCTTCAGACTCGTCAACTCGTTCCTTTGGAGGCATCTTCGTTTTTGACTGTGGCTTCGTCTGTCTCCTGACATTTATGATCTCGCCAACACTTGGGAGGGAATCACTGTCGTCGCCCGCTTCGAGGTCGATGGCGGGCATAGCAGGACGGCGGGCAGACGATGGAGGCTTTGCTGAGGACTTGGCGGGGGACTTGGGTGTAGATTTAATGCGAACTTTTGATGGTGATATGGGAGGTGAACTGAGCGGTGACGGAGGAGGGACATCTTTGAAAGGACTGGATATGGGTTGTGGTTTGGTAGATTTGGAGGGCGTCGCAATTTCGAAGGCCTCCTCCTCATTTTGGTCTTTGCCTTCGACCACCCCGTCACGCTTTCTCGGCGACTTTGGCTGCTTCCGCTTAGGGGAAGTCGGCAGCGGCTCTCCTCTCTCACTCGGCGAATCGATATCCATGCCATCGCTGACAACAGGGAGGGCATCTCGATCGGGCATGGACACGTCCCCGTCCGAGACGTCGTTGGGAACGAGGGCGCTCGAGATCTCCAAGACATCTTTCGCGCTACTAGCACTGGCTGGGATGGCTGTAGATTTCTTGGACGAATCTTTCCGTGCTCGGGGTGTATCCTGCTCTTGTCTGTGAGAGGGCGTTCGGAGGGGACTCGTACCAGGGGCCGTGCTGAGAGCTCCAGGAGCTTTGCGAGGAGTGATATTGGCTGGGTCTCCGTCGTCGGCTTTTGTAATGCCATACAGCACCTTCTCTTCCTCAGTCAGAACCATCTTCTTCCCTTTCGTATCATCTTCATTGCCTGGCCGTATATCCACCTCTAAGCCCTTGCCTACGGCAGCAACCCCGACCTTGTGAACCACCTCCAGAATCTCGGGACCGCCTTCCTCAGCACGGGCAAGGACCGTCTTCTCAATCTCGCGAACCTTTCCGCATGATCGCTCGCCAAGCATCTTCGTAAAGTCCACACCAGGTGGGAAGATAATATACTTCTCCAAGGCGACTGTCAGATTCCTCCAGCGAACGAAGCAATCCTCCAACCACATGTGGTTTACAATGGGTATCGACCAAGCCTTAGCCTTCGTCGTCTTGTGTCCATCGATGCTAATGATGGAAACGTCAGCTTGAATCCGACAATATGTAATGAGAGAACTTACAAGGCCGCTATTAAAACAGTGTTAGAGCCAGTCATACTCGCAGTAAACTTGGCACCCATTGCCTCTATCAGCCGCTTGAGATACTCCCTAGCTTCACCAGTGTAATTTGTCACTGAAATGACCTACCAAAGTGGGTAAGAAACAGTTTAGAAGGTGGGCTATGGGTACATACGTGGCTTGTGAATCCCTCTATACCACGACGAGGGATAGGGTAATGAAGTAATTGATCCGTTGACGCCGACAAAGTAGATCCGGTATGAACATGGAAGAGCCAACTCAGGGATCCGATAAGTTTATCGGCTTTCAAAGCCTGTGAGGTATTAGCGAGGTGCGTACTAGCACGGTATAAATCTGACCTTGAAATAAGCCTCTCCTGCCCTCCATTTTGTAATCAAGACATCTGCTTTCTCAACCAATTCTGCTTCCAGTGCGTCAAGGTCGATGTCACCCTCCAGAACAGAAGGTCGAACGAGAACACCACCAGCACGTTCTACGGCAACCTCAATAGAGGTCAGGCGATCACCAGACATACCCAGTGTATGTGAAAGCAGTATTTTGCGTGATTTCCACACGTTCATACCTGAAGAAATCTGTAAATGACGAGAAATGTGTAATATAGCCATACTGACTTGGTTTGCCCAATGGGTACCCAGAAGATGTGTCTAATATTTGCGACCGCAGAATCGAGCGCTTCGCCACCGGTGTCCGATCAGCCTTCTTGTCTTTGTCCTTGTTCTCGGTATTATCAGAATCTACTCCGAATGTCATGACAAGTCTACGCCATAATGTCACGCGAACACACCTTTTAGGTGCGACGGCTTCAGTACATTCACGGAAGGCCACTCGTACTCATCTGTGGGCAGAACGCCCGACCCCAGGCGCACTGCGTCATCAAACCAGTGAGGAAGCAGGATCTTGACATGTGTTTGTGGTTGATAGTGTCGCGCGGTATGATATTTGGCAGAATTGGGCTCCGGTATTAAGGGTGCGCGACCGTCTTCGGCTTCTTGGGGCTCCATTGGAGAGGTGTCGGGGAGAGCAAAGAGATGGGTAACATCGCGGGTGAGCGAGTTGCGCCATTGTCCGCCAAGGGCAGCAATGCCAGCCGCCAGAACCTCCGTGTCTACGAGCGGGATGCCCGTAGAGCATGCCACAACTCCAGAGAAAATCATGGCAGGGTCAGGAGAATATATTGAAGGCGGCGGAAGTTTGCCTAGATGCATGGCGCGATCCACCCATTGATCCTAGAATGACTTGAACGTGAGTACGCCCATACGACGCGCCGAGTGTATATCCTGAGGCGTACTTTGACTATGCTGACTTCTGAGCTAAGCTCCCCGGACCCTTCGAAGGTGGGCGAATTGGTGATGATGTGAGTCAGACCCTTGTCCTCAATATCGACCTCTACGGCGCCATTCCGAGATAGTGCTGTTTGAAGTTGTAGTCGACGTTCTTCTGATAGTGTCGGGGCTAAGAAATAATGGATGGAATCAAATATCATCGATAAATAGAGGGGAAAAGCTGCAAAGCAGCGAGAACGTGATGGTCAGGATGCAAGACACGACGAGTAGCGTCGCGTGATCGTCACGCTGGGAAGTCACGCGTTCGCATGTCACAAGCGTACACGTTCAATGAAGTCAGAATGAAGTTCAACTTCGATTAACGTTCAAACGTTCAAGCTCAAGCTTCAAGGCAAGAACGGCAAGGAAATTCTTCAATCTCCACCCTGTTAGAATCCGAATTTCTTCGCAAGGACTCGGGTGCTGCAGGGACCCTTGCAAACGCGCGAGGTGTTCTCAAGGTGTTCTATCAATGTTCTATTCACAACGGTAGTACTACATACCCTGCGATTAGATTATCCAACGATGCGCCTGCTAGCCTGGTTGATCACGGCCAGTCTAGCCGTAATACAAACTGTAGGGGTAATCCGAGTAATTATCTTCGCTATAGTCTTCTTCTTCTTCGTCTTCCTCAATCTCGTTGTAATCCCAGTCCACCTTCACGTATTTTCTGAATCCATCAACGACCTCCTCAATGATGTCACAGTCACGAATGATAAGCCCTTTGATATCCATGTTCATCTGCTTCCGCTGTTTCAAGAAAGCTGACATGGCTTTGCACATAGCCGCGTCTTGCTCTTCGTAAGAGATGTGAAAAGCACATGATTCCACGACGAGCCTACGAAGCTTGGGTAAGGGAACTTGCGAGTCATCGGCTTTCTTTCGAAGTCGACGGAAGGCCGCAGCCGTACATCCTGTAAGCGTCAGAACTTTGACCTCGTCACAGAGTCTGAGGAGGTGGGATAGTTTGATCCCACCGTCGGCACCTGTAAGATTAAGTGAGGGTGCCTTCGAAAAGGGGACGGTGGCCAATAATTGAATGAGTTCATCGGAAGGAGCGTTAGCCAGTCCTGGAAGACGCAACTCGAAGGTATGGGTAGAACAACGAAGAACCGTGTCCAAGATAATGTGCAACATGAGGAACTGATTTTTTGCTGAAATATCGCGAATGACTCGACCGGGGACGGAGACAAACCGAAGGAGGGCGTTCTGGAGGCTTGACATGTTTGAGCCCTGCGGGATGGATTGTTGACAATGGTAGGTGATATTGGTGGTCTGTGGGAGTATCAGAAGGTGAAGAATCTTGGAAGATGCGATGGTCAGTCCAGAAATGTCAAGACGAGTCAACCGGGGTAGATGAACAACATCAAGTGTAGTGTTCAAAGGGGGGGTTGTCGGGCACGTGGACTTGGCGACAATGCAGCTCCTCTATGTTTGGCGCATTTCGAAGAGATGCAAGAAGGACATCAAGTGAAAGCAGTGGCGTAGTGAGAGAGTCGGTTGGATCAATGAGAAGTCTCTTGAGACGCGGGAAAGAAGGAAATGGAGAAGCGAGGGTGCCTTTGAAAATTTGCAGTTCTTGGAGCGAACCCATCTCCCGCATGAGGATGTCCTTGGGCAGGGGTTTCATGGGGCCTCTCAAAGTGAGGACTCGTAAGATGGTAGCGCTTTCCCCGTCGTTCAATCGAAGGAACTCGAAGAGCTTCTGGTCAACGCGGGTACCTATATCCAGCTCTTGTATTCTGTGGATATTGGACATGACGATCGAAGCGACTTTGTCCAAGTCTTGACTCGCCAGGAAAGGGGACGAGTTGATAAACAAGGGAGCTGACTTTGACCGTGATACCATCGCCAATGCACGATCCACAGGAGTCAATGTGATCGTTGACCAGAGCCGAGGGCAATTTAGGGCAATGTCTCTCCAATACGTGCATACGCCAGCTATATTGAGCCAGTTTCGCTCACGAGAGAACGCATCGCTAGGGTAGCCCATGTACGGTGCACGATCACGTTTGGAGGCCCATTTCGCGAGGATAAAGATATCTGCAATGATTTCGGGCGGGAGCCTAGAAATGCGAGCATAGGTGTTCCTTTTGGTCTTCAAGGAATTTATACGCTCGTGGAGCTGAGAAATCTCGCCATCGATTTCTCGTTGCTCAATTGTTTCCGTCTGCAAGTTGATTCGAGATTGTTGCAGTGCGAGATTGAGGAGGGCAGTGTCTTTGATATTGATGTGCATCATGGTCGGTGCAAGGAAGCAACAAGGAAGTTGAGCTCCTCACTTGCACAAGCAATGCGAGACAGTTGTTTTCCCCTCGTCAAGTTCAACAAAAGTTTATCCATCTTCTCACCACGGTCTTCGCACAGCTATCGAAGGGTCGTTACTAAGACATTTAGTCAAGAGTTCAAGGTCATAATCTATAGACTACCAAAAAACACAAGATGAAAACCGTGATCAGAAAATATACGCCCCTTCGCCATCAGACCAATCCTCCTCATCGTCATGGTCTTCTTCTTCTTCTTTCTCCGAGTCGATCTCTCGATAATCCCAATCCACGGTGGTGAACTTCCTAAAGTCATCAACAACACTCATCGTGATGTCACAGTCTTCAATAATAAGTTCCTTGAGCCCTGCTTTCATTTGCTTCCGTTGCTTCAAGAATGTCGTGAGGGCTTTGCACATCTCGGGGTCGCGTTCCTCATAAGAGATGTTGAACGCGCATTGTTCCACGGTGAGTTTACGAAGCTTGGGCAAAGGAAGATCCGAGCGATTGGCTTTCTTCATGCTGCGAAATACCTCGACTGTGCAGGCCGTAAGCGCCAGAACCTTGATTTCTCTGCATGGTCCAAGGAGAAGAGACGGTTGAATCGTGTCCCGAGTGATGCCACTGAGGCGAAGAGAGGGAGTCGCCGACAAGGGAACGACAGAAAGTATTTCTGCGACTTTGTCTGGGAGCTCGACAAAGCTTGCCGGTAGAGTCAGCTGGAAGATATCGGTAGATGATCGGTGAACTGTTTCCAATACGATCACAAAGTCGTCGCGGGTGATCACCTCAAGATCGCGAATGATACGCCCAGGAAGGGAGGTGAAGTGAGCCAAAGCATTTCGCAGGTGTGATAAATCCGAATTTGGGGAAACGGATTGGCATTCAAAGGCGACGCTTGCTGTCCGGGGGTATTTAAGAAATTGGAAGAGCTTTGAGGAGGAGATGATGTAACCCGAAACTTCCAGATCAACCAAATGAGGCAAGTGAACAACGGGAAATTCGTGGTCCATGGAGTCGTCACTAGGTGCTATGACTTTGTACACTCGTAACACCTCGAGATTCGGGGCGTTGCGAAGAGCCTCAAGAAGGATGTTCATGAAGAGATGGCTAGTGAGTACAAACTCTATGGGATCAATCACAAGTCGTTTGAGGCGAGGGAGCGGAGGAAACGGATGAGTCAGGGTTCCGTCAAAGAGATTGAGCT
>JAPEVF010000659.1:0-25749 GCA_029747585.1 Pleurotus djamor
GGCATCAAAACGTCGAACACGCAAAGGAAGGGTGCCAACAATTGGGTTACCGAATCAGAAGCGAAGCTCGCGCACGAAGCAGTTGAGACATCCCCCACCCAACCTGCATCATGGCAATTAATATCATTTCTAGGGGGAACTTCGCGGCTTAGGGACACTTCTCCTCGCTGATGGTAAAGCACTTTAACTTTTGCAACCCATCTCAGACAGTCTCTAACCGATTTGAAACAGATATACCCACATTACAAAGCGAAGAAACAGCCATCCAAAAAACTCTCAATACGGTTGGTGTGTACACACACAAAAATGCTGAAGTCCTCGCTGCCAGTAAAATCGAAGAAGCGCGTCTTTTGAACGTTCTCAAGGTTGGTAACCCCATTACGGGAAGCCGTCCCCCTCGCTTTCTGACACGATCCTGGCAGGAAACTCGACGAAGGAAAAAGGCTCGTCGTTCATCGGCTAAGGGCAAAGAGTCTGCAGAACCCGTCCCAGAGTGGCCTCCTAGGCGCAGGCACAAGCCCAAACTCACTCCGCAAGAAATGTGATGGCATTTCTTGGCTATGCAGGTCCAACCACTGAACTTTTGGCTTTTTAGGACGCTTGCAAGGCAAACCGCGCTTTTTGAGCTGGGGATCATTACGGACTCCGAAGATATGGGCCAATTCGCCCAAGCGTTGTAAGTTCCATCTTAAATTCCCATTGGAACATGCCCTGAAACCCCGATTCAGTAAGAACAAGTCTGTTGAGGAGCAAAACGCCTTATGTGCTACGTTGGATGCACATATCCGATCCAAACGCTGAGTATCGCTGTAACACATACTTGGTATTTACATTGTAGATATTGATATTCATTTCCTACATCGGCTTGATACTTTGTGTGGCTTAAGTTCTTGTACTACTTCTTAATTACGGAATCTACAGTCGATCACGATACTTGTTCGCGCTTCCTCGGCCATGTGCTGAAACCAATGATAAATCAACACTGAAGACAAATACTGCTGGAATACCCACATTTCCTACCCAAGCTCTGGCAACCAAATCTAAGATAGAGCTTAGTAGATTGTTGATTTTTGTGAGTTAGAAACTTACTCAAAGTAACTTGGCGGAGAGAATTGACTCGACAAACCATGATTTTATTCAACGAAAACGGATCAGCTCGTAGAGGCTATTGGGTCATCAGAAAACGCTTTCCGGTGGACACTCGTAAAGAAGGACTCACATGCCATATCCTCACCTCCCACTCAGCAGATGTTGCTGCTCGCGTTGCCCTCGACAGTGTTCCACGGTCGATCTGAGCGACGTCGTCATACTGTGCGTTGAACGTCTCTGAGGAGTGTCCGCCGCGAGTAAAAAGTTGGAAAGCTTGAGTGTAAGAGATCGGGACTACAAAGGAATGCTCTTAGAGTCTTCCATCCTGAAAAGGGGATCAAATAAACATACATCGTCGAGAATTACCAGATTGTTCGAAGGGGGTCGGATTCGGTTGATGGTTTGTTACGATCGCTCCGTCGGTCGCGGGCGTACTGATCGCATATTGGCACCATCGGTCTCTGACCCATCCACCAGAGATACTGCCCGGAATTCTATTCACTAGAACGATGTAGACGCGTCCTCCTCTCGCGGTGAAGTTCGGATCTTGGACAGAGGCATTCACAGGATAGACATGGGCGTCGATGCTCCAAGTGAAATTGTGAACAACCGTTGAACCCCATTTCAGGTCTCGGTTTCTGAACGGGGTGAAAGATCTAGGGTTGAAGGTCAGTGGTAATCAAGAGTGTAGACTTCGAGGGGTACGACTTACACCTTTGAGAAAGAGAATTCGGGCGGTGGAGTAAGCTGGATAGTGTGTCTGGGCTCGGGTAGTTGAGCTACAGCGGCTTCATCAGCCACTTCGTCTGGTACGCCCTCTCGCTCCTCGCCTGGGGCGGGGAACTGAGGAGGTGCCATCTGAGGAAGGTCCCCTTCGACAGTGGGCTCCGTTTGGGCGGTGTTATGCTCCATATTCACTGATCGCTGAATGAGCTGTACTGGGACTCGAGATGAAGTTCTAGCAGTCCAGGGAAGGGTCTTTATATGTTTCGAGTTGTGGGGTCACTACTATTCGGTTCCAACAAAGCTTCTGTCAAGACCAACAATGCAAAGTCACAGGGCGATGAACTCGAGACCAGAGAGAGCTTCTCAGTTCGCCTCAGTGCCTGAGAGTTCAATCGATGTGTAGGAGACACTCTCACGTAGGAGTGAAGGGAAGCAAGATGACGCCAAGGGCACGTAAAGCTCGCGAGGTTCTAAGACAGGACCCCCCCTCGACAGGCTTTACAGCGGTGAGAGAAGTCCCAGTATCCACACATAGATCAAGCATAAGCTTCCTCTGAAGCGAAGAGATGTGACACTACTGGCAGGTCGCAGAGCGTAATTCCTGTGTCCACGGCATGTGACTCTTTGTCTACGAAAGGTCAAGTCTGGAAGCGTCCTGGTAGCTGTAGAAGCCATTGCATGTAGCAGATGAGTACCGTGAGTTGGAATGATCGCTAAAAACAACAAGGGAGAGGGCAAGGAGAGGGAGTGAGTTGCCGGCGCTCGTTTGTAGTACGTAACAGGGACGACAGGGGCGACTGCCTCCAGGTGGACGGAATCTTTTTCAGAGGGATACATGTTGAGTTCTAGGCAGTGACTGCGACGGAAGACTGGGCCAACAGATCCGTCAGAAAGCCTTGTGTGAAGCAGATGGAGGTCGCGGAGGGCGGTGCAGGTGTTGGGGTCGTAGGACGAGGTGGGCGTTCAGGTGATGTTGTAATATTAGATGCAGCAGATGGACTCGTGGATGGGCGAGCCGACTNGGGTCTTCGAGAGAAAAAGGATCGATGCGGAGTGGCTGGTGCTGGTTTCTCATTTGCGCTGTCTGCCACAGTTTCCGACGTCGGACTGGATCGAGGGACCGCCCAAGATGGAACGAACCCTGTTGTAGGTTTGCGTGTGAGCTTTTCGGCACCGTCTGGAACTAGTGATAGGGTTATCAGTCGGAAATGACCGCGCCATAACATAAAATGAACCATACCTTCTGAGGCAGGGGCGGGTGTGGGCGTTGAGATGGATGGTTTACGCGTTTTGCCCATGAAAAGTTTCATTCGGGCAAGTCGCGCAGGCGGTGACGAAACAGATGGGCGCGATGAGACGTCGGATTCTACTGATTCATCACAGGTGTCGAGGTTGTTTTGAGCGAATGCCAGATGTTGTGGAGGCGTTATAGGCATGGTCGACGAAGAAGACAGAGAAGCTTGCGAGCTGAGCAACTCTGATGGCTTTGATTCTGTGTCGTTCAGATTGACCACTTGCTGAGGAGGTTCAGCTGTTCCAGGAATGACGGTTGCGTCGACAGTGGCACTTGGCAGCACAGGCGAGGTGTTCGATCGTATAGGAAGTGGCTTTCGCCGGCGCGACCGTCGCTGTGCAGCTACCCCCAGCGAAGCTGGAGCTGAGCGCCGTCTATTATGTTTTTCGCGTCTCGAGTGGCGAGTGCGTAGTTCCGGCAGAGGCATCTTCGTGACAGGACATACCCAATCCAACCATATCGCGAAAACACTCTACACAACCCCAACGAGCTTGAAGTCACTTTTCTATTCTATTCAATTCAAAGGAAGCGGCACTCACCAGAGCAAATCCAACCGAACTCAAAGCCTTGGCGACGATGATTGGAACACGTCCAGGAGTTCGTATATCCAATTCACCTCCTGACATCACAAGGACTGGTGATCGTTTAGCTTCTCGTGAAATGAAGTCGAAGTAAGTGGCGGAACCGGTGAGCATTATTCGTTTTCAAGCTGGGATGGCTCGGCGAGACCAAACGACGCCCATTAACGTAGGGCTTATAAAGAGACACCGAGTTGGACCGCGGTTGACAAGGGATGGCACGATCCACGAAAAACAAAGGCGGAGGGTCGTTAGGTGTTTTTGTGGGATCGATTTAAGCGGGAAATGGGACGATTAGGGAATATGGCATGTTATAAAAGAGATGGTCAGCGTTGAAACGGAATCAGACTGGCGAGTCTCGACGGCGCTGGCCATGTCGGAATTTAGGCTTGTGGTATGACTCTCGGAAAGAATGGCACCACTTGCCAAAGAATTTTCACGTAAGCAACATCCCACCGATCAAAGGATTCGCGCCGAATCTTATCTCTCTTAGATTACACGGATTGGGTACAGTACAATTTCATCTGAACTAGCTGAGACTAGAGCTTCAAACAGACTTGCTCGGGTTGACACCGACGGCTATGATGGGAAAAAGAGGCTGAATAACATAACATGCTCATGGCTTGACAAAGACACTCACTGATGTAGCCGATGACACCTTCTGGCCAATCATCTTGGATGGACTCGATGCTGATAAGTCATCAAGTCAGCATCCATGTCAATATTACGAGGACGATGTGACATACTCAACAATAGGGGAGTAGCCCGACTTGGTTGCTGTAGCGTAGTTGGGATCTTGGGCGTTCATCATGCGAGCGTGTGTGTTTGCGTTATACGGGGATTGCATGGTCACGACATCAGTCCAGCGATCGGTGAAGAAGACTTGTCCCACGTGAGCCACGGGAGAGCTCATGGATTCTTGGTGGACGAGAAGGTTGATGTGGTTCGCAGCACCCGACGAGAATCCGGGGAAGATAGTTTGGAACTCGGCGATACCAGAGGAAGAAGTCGCGGTGGCACCACGGAGGAACGAACCATAGTTTCCTTGCGCGTTGGCTACAGAATGTCTCAGAGTCACGAAAATACTTCAAGTTACGGATTGACAGACCAGACCAGACCTCGACCATGGTATTAGCCAATGGACGACAAGTCGAAATGTCCATGACACCAACGTCCAGAATCATGGGCACACCACTGATCAGTGCACTATTAGTAATGTTCAGGACAAAAGGAGATCGCAAACATACGTTTGGCCGTCCGTGACATCAGTGCGGACAGTCTGAAAGAGGAATATGGGGTTAGTAAGACGGATGGGAGGCCAAGGCAAGTCGGTTTACGGGGTTAGCCACATAGTTCACTGTTCGGTAATTAAATTAGTTGGTGCTGGAGACGATAGGGAGTTGATATCACCTCGAGGAGCATCAGGGGATGCAACACAGGTGACCTATGCCTTACGGTCAGCGGCACGAAGAAGCAAAGAAGCCGGTCACTCCACATTTTGGATGTTGTTGTAGAAGGTGCGCTTGCCAAGATCACGCTTCTCGCGTCTTTCGATGTTGAATCGACGAAGTTCAGCGGAACAGTCGCGAGCTACAATAGCTGGCTCAGCGGGCGCAGGAACGGCTGGATGGATTGACATGAGACGACCCACCATCTCAGAAAAGTAGAAAAAGGGCTCACCGGCGGCCACACCCAAGAAGATTGCGAGAGAGATTATAGAGGTGAAGTGCATTTTGTGTTCTGAGGATGAGGGATAGAGACTACCACAAGGCAGGAGAGGGATTGAATGAGTACCGAAAGGATGCTCCAAAGCTAGTCCTTATATACGTAGAGCAAGAAGCTAAACAGCACGCTTGCTCTTGAATTCTTAGCCAGAAGCGAAGCTTTACTTGCCCCACCACAAGTAGCGGTGAAATTGCGGTTTACGACATTGCGAGCCAGACAAATGACCATGCTTCTCCGATTTGCTAGCACATCCAACTTGATATTGGCGTCCCCATGGCGCGAATACGGAGCACGGAATACGCCATCTGAATGTGGGGGAATAGCAGAGCTACCCGCAGTTTATCCTCAACTGCTCCGAACGCCCCTGGAGCACTGGCAAGATGAGAATGGGTGATGGAATGAAAGTACGCGAAGGGAGACCACGGCACGGAGTAATGAGTAGTCGTTGGCTGGAAAGCGTGTACGTCGCGTTTCCTTCATAGGAAAGCAAATGGTTAGAATTAGGATCAAAAGCGACGAATATATCCTGGCCGTGTAGACAAAATTTCCTTGAGAGGCAAAATGACGCGTGTGACACACGAGTTCTCACCCAAGGGAGAAAGGTGGAAGCGTGATTTAACGGGCCGTTTGAAGCATGAGGAACACAATGAGCCCTTTGTGCTACGAGAAGCAGTCTGAGCTGATCAAGCAAAGGCAAAGTAGGGCCAGAAGGATGCGAGGGCGGTAAAGCGAGAGCAACCCGAGATCTGGCAACCCGGCACAGAGTCATTTTTTCTGTATGTCTTCTTCGCTTGGAGTTTGAGTAGGGCTGATGGATTCAGCGATGCCAACGAAAGCGCACACCGAGGATGACGCGGAACAACCTCAGAATCCAGACGAACGGAAGAGAAACATACATGCCGAGTATGCCGATCCAGTGGTGTGTGACACTCACAGTGACACTGGCGCGCTCGGTCACATCTCACGTGCTACTCAGGGCGGCGAAGTTCCTTCTCTTCCTTCCTTGACCATGTCTGATTCCGAAGATTCTTATGGCGGTTATGACTTCTCAGAGCTCACAGAAGAGGATTTGACCAGAATCGACTTATCTGTTACTGAGGCAAACTTGAAGAGAAATGAGGCCGCCCCAGACGCCGCGCCCTCCCTTGAAGTCGCCATAGAGGGTGCTGTTGAACCCAGCGCAGTGACGCCTCCCGCAGTATTTCATCCGCACGACGATAGCCCAATACGCAGATACCGAAAAACAGGTATTCTTTCAGTAACTGACCTTGTGTCGCCTTCGTGGTACGCCCATTCATTCGCTGCGCTGTCGACATACTTAATATCCATGATCAATAGGTGTGAAGTTCAGTTTAACTACGGTTTGCAACAACGACGGCACTTGAGACCCGAAAATCGACCCAAAACTTTCACGACTGACTCGGGTAAAGTTATCACGGTGAAGCAAGAAACCGTTCAGGAGAACTTTCAAATTACCAGCAAGGGGAAGGTGCACCGTCCAACTTGCATGTTCACGAGCGCAGTCTGAAACAGCACTTAATTGCTCAGGCTGTACACAAGGCTCTTGAACGTGAAGTGAAACCGGACATGGTTGTTGTCACCCCCACAACCGATGAAGAACGATGGGCTCTAAGGTGCGGTATCTGCATTTACATGTTGTAGACGTGTGACCTGACTCACGCGAACTTCAGACTCATCAACATGATGGATGGATTTGAATCTCTCAGATCGTTTGGAATTGCTGTAATTTTTTCCTCTTCGCTTCCTTCCGCGCCCCGTGTCCTCAAACCCCGCCGCATAGCGTGAAGTCCCAGTGTTTGGTATCATACAAGATCAAATTGTCATCGGCGTTATAGTAAGTGAATCAACCACCCACTCGCGTATGCCTACAGCTTATGCCGATGACGCGTAGGATGAACTGCTGAGAAAGCCTGCCGCTGCGATGGAAAGAGCGACATCCCCGAGCAAGCGACCTTCAGAGTATGGTCAAAGATCACCGCGGAAGAAACAGAGGACACCAAAATTAGAGCCTGCACCTCAGCAACTAAGCCTTATTACGAACTTTTACGCTTCGGCAAAACCCCAGCCCAACCCACGACCCCACGAACCATCTCCTCACCTGCTGTACATACTGGACACCAAAACCCGTAATACAGATTCATTACCACCTCATGAAGACACGCTATCTTCGCGCCTGCAGCTCATGCTCTATCATCGCCTTCTTAGCGGAATTCTCCCTTCTTCAAGTCTGGGAGTTTTTGATTTCAACGCACTCTGGACCAAGTTGAGATTGAATCCAACGAAGTCTTTCTCTGCTCGCTTCATGCGGCAAGCCGGACTGAATACCGAAATTGAAGGCGTCACGCCGGTCAACTGTCTTGACAGTCTAGTTCAAGCATGGTTCCAGCCCGCGTTCGAATTAGATGTTGAAGGTGTAGCGAGCACCCTTGAATTGATATACCGTACTCAACCGCAGCGCAAATCCCGTTGGAAGCGTACACGTAGCGAACGGTGTGGTGACGTAACGCTTTCGCCTTGCAAGGACAGCGGAGATAATCTACAAGATCTAGAAGCAATACACTTGGAGCAGGCCATACTAGCTAGCCTGTCGCATTTGAAGCACAAGGAACAAGATGCCAGCGCAACCTCAGAGCACGCCGATCGTACAAGTCCAGGACCACTACAGCTAGACGGCAGGTCGGCACAAGGCGATGACAAGGCTCAGGAAACCACGTTAACTACCCTAAAGTCTGGTTAGTCGTCTACGTCCATCATAGTCCATGTGCATGCCTTTAACGCCGAATAGTCGCTCCTTCTTCACCAGGGCCTACACGCCATGTGGAGACATCAACGCTTAGGCGTGCAACTACAATGTCCGTGATCGCCAGTGGTTCTGAGGTATCTTCAGATGACGCGCTTGATCAAGTTCGCATCATCGGAACGAAGCAATTCAATGTGGATGACAAGATGCTGGATGATTACGTTGGCAGTATCTTGAAGTGGTGGTACGGCCACCGAGATCCCGCTGGCGTCAGCGAAAGCGAAGCAAACCGCTGCAGGTAGGGAGAATCGAAGATATTATGGCTGACCTTGTTTGACATGTTTCCCCTAGCTCTTGCGAATATTGCAATGGCTGCGAATGGAGAGAGTCCAAGGCTGCGAGTAAATCTAGAAAGTCGCGCTTGACCCAACTCATACGCGAGGCTAGTCTGGCATCTGACAGGACAAAGTGAAAGTGACTTCACGCTACCGTGAAGCTACAGTTTACCGTCTGCACCCATAGAGCTTACAGCACATATGTATATTTTATTTGTAGTACTAGTAGTTTGCTGTCGGTACCTGATCGTTGTTACCGAAATGGTGACTACCCTGATCTGTGATCAAGAGGTTTTATCCCGCCCGCACCCAACTCATCCAACCTGGCTAACGCTGTATCACCACAACCACCATGAACGACAACGACGCTGATTTCTATGGTCCCTACCTTCACTGGTCCTTCATGGGCAGCGTCATCCTCCTTCCTTCAGTCCAACTCAATTCACTCCCTGGCTTTCTTCTTGGGTCGCTTTTAACCATAGCTGTATGTCTTACTGAGCGGTAACGTCGTTTCCATTCTCGCCTTGGGTGAAAGGCCGGCCTGACTGTCATGTAACTCGTCTAGTCTTCTCACTTTCGCTGGCGAAAAACAATGGGTACCCTCTAAGGTCAAGGCGTCGAGATTCAAGTTTGCTGCGTGGAAGGCGTTGTCATACTGGATAGTCACATTTCTTCGTCTGTGAGTGCCATTCGGAGACCTGTCTCAGGGAGCCCTCTGACAAGAAGACGCGTCAGGATGTACATGCTTATCGCCATGTCACTGCACCTGGGGTGAGTCCAGTCTTGTGTACAACCTCGTGGCATCCATTTCTCATCAAGGAACAGCATCATAGTCGTCATTGTGAGTCTGTACACTTACTGCTTTCGAAATTCTTCTAAAGCAAAGCGGTACCAAGGTCACGACTTTAGCAATTGCGCAGTTCTTCATAGAGTTTCACAAAGATGGCGACACGAGTTCACGCCTGCAGTACGTCTCTGCTCTAACCACCTTGCCCAGGGGCTACTGATCGTCCTTTCAACCCAGCTTGGGCGTGCGCGAACCCCTCCTAGAGCAGGGTGTTGAGTCTCCGTATCCACTCTCTTCTGCTCTCGCTCGCACGCGACGCCACAGGCCGGACCGTATCTATATACCACCAAGCGATTCTAACCTCGCTCTCGCCGGCGTGGTACCCGTTCAGATGGACCTCAACAGCAGCAGTAGTACTGCTCTCGATGAAAATTCTTGCGATGACGGCGTAGGCTGGGAGAAAGGAACCACACCTCATCACGCTGAACAATATCCGTTTCGCATCTCAGACGAAGACGAAGACGCAACAAACTGATCTATGCTCCATTTCCACTGCATCATCTGCATTCCGACGAACTTCCATTAGCGTAGATACTATGTAAATTACTACTATTGCGTCTTCAGCTTTATAGTACAGGGTTCATTGTCTTCCCACTACGCCGGTGCGCTTTGCGACGAATCCTCCGCGTCTAGGACCACCTGCTGGTCCCCCTTCGTTTTCCGCTGTTTTCCGCTGCCATTGATCGATTAACCGTCCCACTCCAGTGTATGGTTGATCTGGAGGGGACCCGTTGGCTGGTGACTCAGTCTCTTCTGGAGATGTTGCCTTGCGGAATCGACTGAGTACCTCGTCGTCGGCGTGCTTTGGTTCATCCTTTTCAGGACGTCGTCCGGAAGGTGAAGTACGTGAGGTGGAAATAGGAGAGCGTCTCCGTTGTGATGTGTCTGAATTGGCTGAGTGGGTAGGCAGTTGTAACGACGTATCAACCTTGCGGAGAGGTTCTGGTTGGTATGTTGTTGGTGACACCACTGGTGGTCGATTGAACGGGACATCAAAGGATGTCTTCCTAACATTGAGAGGGCGAGATGGTACTCGCACGTCAGAGGGTTTGTCTGCTAGAGGTGGCGGCCCCAGACCGACGACAGTGGATTTATTGATAGCTTCATAATGCTGGACCATGTCCGATATGGATGTTCGTCTCGCAGGACGGCGGGGAGTATCTTCTGGGGGCGAAAGAGATGAAGACCCAAGAGCAGGGAGGCCCGCCGATGGGGTTCCTGTTGAGCGGGAAGGAAACAAGAACATTGATTGTGGACGTGAGCGACTAGAGATCGGTGAAGGTGTTGGCGCCGTTGGTGAAGGCTGTGGTCTGCTTTCATTGGCTTCAGGCACTTTGCCCTCTGGTCGCGAGTCGCTTGACAAAGGTTGGGGAGATCTTGATCGTGGAAATGAAGTCGTAGTAGGGGAGTTCAAGTTGACTGTAGTTCGTTTGGATGGACTCAAACGACTAAGGTCGAGGTTCGGAGGAGGATTACCATCCTTCTTGCGATCTTTGTCACCGATTCCTCCTCCCCAAAGATCAACGAGATCGTGAACAGAACTCTGCCTCGCCTTGTGTTTCGGCTTCGCTTTAGGCGTGGCATTCGACGTGTCAGACTGACGGTTGTACCCTCCGGCATCCTCAGGGCCCTCATCTTCATCAGCGCTCGACTGAATATCTATATCTTTCTCAAGGCTCCCCGGTTTTCTAGAGATTGGTAATGGACTCCAGTTGTCCGAGAGAGGTTCTGATGATTGGAACTTAGAGTCAGACGTGCTGATGTTGGCAGGTCTCAGAGGGACTCCTTTGGGCTTTGTCACAGAGGTTAACCGACTTCTCGATATAGGCGACTGGGGGAGTTCGGCAGAAGGCATGTTTCTTTCCGATTTAGAAGAGGCGATGTCATTTAGCTTGGTAAAGCGCGAGCCACCGACATCGGCGTATGGTGATTTCTTCGTGGGCGACGAACGAAGGGTTGGCTTGGTAGTTGCGTTTGTCGATTGTAGTTGCTCTGTGTCAGAGCCGGTGAGCCAATCTTTAGTCCCAGATTTAGTTGGAGCGATCGCGGAACGGGTATCCGAAGCTTTGTAGTCGCCGGGTTGAGCGAGAGACGCTGACAAGTTTGTGCGTTGACCAGTTATGTTGGATAAAGGTGGGATCTGGCTCGACTTCTGGGGTTCAAGGCTCTTGGCGGTTTTTACAGTGCTGGTATCCAAATCTCGGCCGTGTGGACCAGGGCTGACTTTGGAATCGACATCAAGACGTGATTCGATAGCGTTCCGTTGGCCGCGCATAGCACTCCCTGTGACTTGAGCAGAGCGGGAGCCTCCATGGTTGAAAGGCAAGTGCGAAGACTTGAGTAGGTCGACCTCGTGGTTCAACTTCAAGCCCTGGAGCTGACTCGTCAGTTGATTCCCAGCTCTGACACCTATCACTGGTGGGGTTTTGCTAGCCGGACGCGTTGCGAAGGACGCGTCGAGCTCCTCAAGTGATGGGAATCGCGATTCAACAGTTAAATCAAGTGATAAAGGTTGATTTGAAGGTGGTCGAGGTGGAGCCACGGGAGAAACTGACTCAGTATGAGATTGGGGTGTAGGCGAGGATGCAGAACCACGCATCGGTTGCGTTTGTGCGGAAAGGTACGTCGCTCGTGAGCTAGATGGCTGTGGTGAACGAGACTCCGGGCGATGGCTCAATATGGCGAGTCCGGTTCTCAGCTTGCGAGCTTCACCAAGGGTAGGCTCCGGTTTACTTGATGGCTGGATGCCTAAGCCATCGAATGCATCGCGCTCCTTGAATTTCGATGGGATCAACCTCGATCGTGTGTTGGATGCTGAGAGACCCGCAGTACGAGCAGGGAGTAACGGTTCACGGATAGATGTGGGAGTTGAACTGGTGGCAACCTCGCCGGTGGGATCCTTGGGTTTACCAGGTGGCGGATCGAAAGCGTTCCAAAGCTTTTGACCGAAATCGTCTCCGAACCCATCACCCTTATCTTTGTTCTGAGTTTGGAGAGGTTTAACTCCCCACGCTGCATCGCCGCCAGACTTCGCCGGCTCTCTGACTTTAGTAGCAGATATAGCCTTCCATGCTTTTTCACCCTCTGCATCGAATCCTTCATCAAGCCAGTTGTTTTTTACTGGACGATTGGTACTTGTTTCCGATGTTGATGCCTGTGTTGGTCGCGACGGACTCGAGGGGCGGGACGAGGTGGGATCAGCGAGGTCTCTGCTGGGAGTAGGCCTCCCTCGCCTCATAGGTGCGATTGCTTCAAGTACGGCTTCTCGAGCCTGTACTCCTGCATTCTTAGCCGTGCTTCCCGTCGAAGGAGTGGCAGGCTGTGTCGCTTGAGAGCCAATAGCTTCATGACGCGATGACTTATTGCTAGATGTGTTCGCAAATTGGGAATGGCGGGGCGACAGCGGCTGGGAAGGCGGTACATTATATTTGAATTGCGACTTCGTGCCTCGTAAGCGGTGAACTTGATCGAGCAACTCGAACGCGGTCGGGCGATGAACACCATGTTCTCTGAGCATCGAGGCTGGTCCCACACATGAGTGACTTCCTATGCGAAGATATCGAAGACAAACCTATTAGAGAGTTCATTTGTGCGGAGTATACTGGGTAAGGTGGGGTCCTATATTGAACATTGAGGATCGCGAGGGGACCATGCTCTTCGAAGGGGGTGGTGTAATAACAGAGCTTGTAAAGCAGCACACCCAACGCCCATACGTCACTCTTCTCGTCGACAGGGCGCCGTAGGTATAAGTCGACCATCTCTGGAGCCCTATACTGAAGCGTTGTATGCCGATTGAGATCAGCCTCCAACGCCCTCACTTCTTCCGCGGTGGATGGGGGTCGTGGTGAAACCGTGGTAGCAGAGCCGAAGTCACAAAGCTTGAAAGAGGTAGGTGAAGATTGTAGGATGTTTTCGACTTTGAGATCTCGGTGCAATAGTGGAGGTCGAGAACTATGCATGTAGGCCACACCTTCGCAGACGTCCACAAATATTTGGAGGATCTCAGCTTCCGTCAAACGCTCACGGAGACGGCGATTCATCATGTCAATAATTCCGCCGCCTAGTAGAGAGGATGAGAGGGCTTCACGGTAAAGCACGTCTGCGTATCGTACCAGGACAATATTCCATCAAGATGAACACTTCGTATGTGCCATTGGACAGTCTGTGCCAGGCAGCGTCAATGAGATGCACGATGTTCGGATGACCTTTCAAGAGTCTCTGAAGCGATCATTGTCTCAGTCAACGCGTACGATACCATAAGGAGAGACAGACCATCACGTCGACTTCCTTCTTAACCTCAGCCAACATGGCTTCATTCTCAACCGCGATGCGTTTCAAGACGTGATGTGTGGTGTTATATACAGGTGTAGCGGTCCGTACGAGATAAACGTGCGCAAATCCACCTGAAAATGAGTAGCATCTAGCTTGGCAGAGTCCATTGATTGCAGCTTTGCATACCTTGGGACAGATAGCGCTCAACCTGGACGCTGAACTGGCCTACAGCGATCGTTTGGCCCGGGACCAAAGTCCCTTTAGACTGGCCATACATCTGATATGGCATTTGGTTCGCCATGAGAGGAGAAGGGGTATCTAGGCGAAGGACGTGGTGGAAATCAAAAAGAGGTCTTGCAACATGAACTGCAGCAGCCGAGGGTTGCCAATGTAACATCGCCCACAAAAGGAAACCTCCAGGGTCACGATGTAGCCACGTGATGCGCGGTGATGAACGGTTAACTTCCTTTTCTGGAGGACTGGATTAGATTCCGGAGTTACTCCAAGGTTACTGAGCTGACAAGAGCGGCCTAAACCGTTACCTCTTTCTTTCTTTCCACTACCATCTTACTGCCTGATGAGTGAACTCCTGCACAACGCTTTGCACCAACATGTACCCTACTCTCGGCCATCCACCCCAATCGCCCAGCAGCACCAGATTGGCTTTGTCGGGCTAGGCGCCATGGGCTTCGTCATGGCAAGAAACCTGGCCACACACCGACAGCCAGGCTCTATCCCCGTACTCGTATGGAATCGTACGAAATCCAAGTCGGAGGAACTGCAGAAACTGGTTGGCGAGGGTAAGATTCGTATCGCCCAAACCGTCGAACAGATCGCTCTCGAATGCGATGTCATCGTCACCAACTTGGCCAACGATTTAGTCGTCAAGGAAATATATACAAAATTCTCGAACGCTCTCAAGGTACGTTGGTTATCTGGTGTCCTCCCTCCAGCGCTGAGCTCCGTCACTCGCCGTTAGAGCGATACCTCGTCTGGAAAGAAGATATTCGTTGAAACAAGCACGGTACGACGCGTTCTTTTGCGGCTCACTACAATATCTAACCGTCCTTCCCCAGATTTACCCCAGTCTCGCTGGTAGGGCATTCACCCAAGCAGTTGAGGGGTCAGGAGTTAACCCTCGCCCCTAGGGGAGTTGGACGAATTGATCACGTCGAATCCCAAGCATCATCTCATCACATCTCCCGTCTTTGGTACCCCTGCCGTCGCAGATAAAGCACAACTTCTCATTGTGATGAGCGGAGATTATCTAGCGAAGAAGGAGATTGCCCATCTCTTCGTTCCTTCAGTCGGTCGAAAGGTAATTGACCTGGGAGGAAACCTAGAGAAAGGTGAGAGTGGTGAAATGATGTCCTCACAATACTAAAAACTTCGGCCAGCCCCTACCTTCAAGCTAATTGGAAACTCAATGATTCTTGGCAGTCTCGAAATCCTTGCAGAAAGTTTCACGCTTGCGGAAAAATCTGGCATTGGTTCCCAGGCCGTATTAGACCTCGTCAAAGGTATGACTATGGCGTTGCAGCTAGGGAATATCTCTAAATCTTCTCTATATGGGTATAGACCTTATGCCTGCACCAGGGCAAGTTTCTCTTACCAAACTTTCTCCTGATTCCTGATTCTAGTTTCCATCCAGAACGATTGCATACGCAGACAAAATTGCTCATGACAAGTTTGATGGATCCGTTGGCTTTGCTGTTGATGGCGGAATCAAAGACGCTTCGTGAATTCCCTTTCATGACTATATAGACCACCTCACCTAACTTTGTATTCAGACACATACGCCGCCTCACCGCCGAGCTCAATTCGCCAATGCCCGTAATTGACATTGCACATCAACACCTTATCACCGCGCGTGCGATTCATGCGAATCAAGTCGCTCAAGGCAAAGAGCAATTTAAGACACTTGATTGGAGTGGCTTGGTCGCAGGTGCTCGCGTTGCAGCTGGCCTGGACGGTTTTGACAGCCAGAAGGTGAGATAGATCCCCTGATATGAGCCGCTTCAAGCTACTGACACGATATATATTAGCATGCCACCGTTGTGCGACCAGAGAAGATAGATGATTAGACGACTAACATCACAAGAAACATGTATAGATATGTCCCCACTTACTCTTCGAACGTATATCTTTCGTATCTCGTGACGAGTTCATATAGAATTTCACATAAATCAAAACGCAACGCGTTTCGATGGTTCATCTAAGTCAATCAAAGTCGGAATGTCTCTCAACACTGTAATCCTGCAGACATTTTTATTCAAGGCCATTCCGCGCTGGCCTCATACGTCCTAATTGCTGTTACTTCGACATCTTCTCCGCCTTTTATTGTGCAACAGCCGCTACACATTCAATTTCCATAGCGGCACCGAGTGGTAGTGCGGCGACACCAACGCATGTTCTGGCAGGGAAGTTCCCCGGCTCAAAGAACTAGTCATCCGGCATGAGTAAGCTCAAATGCTCTCAAGCATGCCTGGGGCCACCGTCGACGCACCTCAGTATACACCTCATTCATTGGAGCGAAATCATCCTTCAGATTAGTCAAGTAGAGATTGACTTTGAGGACATGTTTCAGACTCGAGCCAGATGCTTTCAAGACGATCTCTAGATTCTTGATCGCTGCACGCTATGGAGTATCAGCTGAGAGGTAAATTAAAACCCTGAGATCGGGGAGGTAACTCAACAGTCTGCCCTTGTACGCCACCATCCACAAGTTTTAGATCCCTGTCACAGCCAATATTTCCCGAGGCATATACTACTCCATTTGAGACAATGGCCTGGGCTACGTAGAGAGACGAGATGATTATCGATGACCATCATGTTCTTGAAAGTTGAACGTACAATATATAGGGAGCGGAGGGTTAGCCTCCTCAGTGAAGATAATTTTTCTGTCAGCCATGCTTGAATCACTGCTTGAGAGAAGGGTACAGATGACCGAAATTCATCGATACTGAGCATATATATAGTATCTGATTCAGCCCCATGGAGGATGGAAGACCAAGCGTTCAGCCGATTCATCAGGTTACACACATGGATGGTTGTGCAGCGTGCTAGATTATTCATGCCTTGTGACCAGAGAGGATATATAATTAGATGGAGTACATTATACAACATAAGGAATATGCATTGATATATCTCACCTTCTTAATTACCTCGAGCATAAGACCAGCGGCGCAGGACCTAATTCCAATCCGTCTTAACTTATATCAGGAGTCAAAGGGGTCGATCAGGAAGCCGCATGTTGGTCTCCAAAAGAACCCTCTGGTGCATTGTAAAACTACAAATATTCTCACTTCTATCGTGAAACGAACCGTCTCCTGGGTTTCATGCGTGGTTCTCTTCGCTTACTGAATGACAGCTGCTATGCAGTCGATTTCCATAACAGCACCGAGTGGTAATGCCGCTACGCCCACGCATGTTCTAGCAGGGAGGTTCCCTGGCTCAAAGAACTATGAAATGTCTCAGTACGAATCAATAGGGCTGGACCGTATGCACGACTGTCGACATACCCCAGTGTACACCTCATTCATTCGAGCAAAATCATCCTTCAAATTAGTCAAGTAGATATTGACTTTGAGGATATGCTGGAGACTCGATCCAGAGGCTTTCAAAATGGTCTCTAAGTTCTTGATTGCTGCACGCTACGGGATGTCAACCCTGGGAGTACATGGGGGGAGAGGGGACTCAACGGTCTGCACTTGTACATCACTATCCACAAGTTCGAAATTCCTGTCATAGCTAATATTGCCGGAGGCATACACAACGCCATTCGAGACAACAGCCTGGGCTGGATGAGAGGGCTGTCGATGGTCAGTAGTCAGCTCCCCGCGAAGTCGAACGTACAATAGACGGGGAGCGGTGGAGTGGCTTCCTCGGTGAAGATAATCTTTCGGTCAGACATGTTTGAACTGAAGGGCGGGAGCAGAGGGTGATTAAACCCCACCGTATATATGTAGTATCTGACTCAGCTACGTGGGGGATCAAGCTGCATAACCAATGGTGCGACGAGCGAGTCCTTAAAGAAGTCATGAGAACCAGCATGTCCTCTCACGAGCAATCCGGTTCCCTGCAGCACCACTGATCTCGTCAGCTCCTTGCCGCCCCAATCTACGCGAGGAGTCCATGCGACTAGATGAGCACCGATGTGCGTGGCGGTAGTTCGGGCCAGGTCGATAGGATCGGTGGATTGCGTAGAGCTCGCGTACGATTGGAGGAACGCGGTAAGAACTTCAGAACAGCTCGATTCCGAAGCGGTATTGAAGCTTCGAAGGGTGTGAATCTCGGCACAGAATTGACCAAGATCCAAACCCGGTAGCCCAGTCTTTGCAAGTTCCCAATCAACCACGTATAGAGATAGCAGGTCTCCTGACTCTGTGAGATTGACGACGACATTCCCGGGCCAGAAGTCACCCATAACCAACTAGGAAATGATCAGGATCGGTGGTACCTAGGAATGAGGTCAAGTACTTACCGTAGAATTTGTCGTAGTCATCTTGGATGTAACTTCTTGTCCAAGATCGGAGATTGCTTCAAGTTGACCGCTTGAAATATCGAGAGGCGGGTCGGACAGGGAAGGCAGGTTTACACTCCCGTTCAAAGTCTCTACAAGCCGACCATAGGTCGCCCACGCAGAAATAGCTTTTCCTTGCTGATTGGCGTCAAAGACTTGGAGAACGTCTTCGCGTCCCTTGCTGGAATCGTGCACTTTAGCGATAAATGCTCCCAAAAGTTCTCCGATCTTCTGTCCTTCAGATGGAGAGACCGCACCATCAAGCAAAAGCTGTTTGAGTGTCTTAGCATGCGTCCCAGCGTCTTCCATGATGATGACAGCGGCCTCCTTGTCGAAATGTAAGACAGAGGGTACGTTCACGAGTGATCCGGGTTCAAGCCAGGACTTCACGAGTTTCATTGCCTCGACTTCATATTTCTGATGGATTGGAGACGGTCAACTCTCGGTCGATATATGCGCATTTGACAGACGTACCTGTCTGTCCAAGGAAAACGGGATCGTCCCAACAAAAGGCAGTCCATGCTTAAATATAAGACTGGAGTGTCCTTGAAATGGCGTTTCGAGGTCAATGCGATAGATGTAATTCGCTGTACCTCCAGAAAGAGGGGTGATTTTCGTAGACTTGAAGGGCGTCGTAGACAGATACTGCTCAACGCCGGAGGTCGTAGTGAGATCCAACATGATAGTTGGTAGAGTAAGGCTTTCTGTGTTGACTCATTTCATCGTTGAAGGCTTTGTGGTGGTGGAAGTCCGGAACCGAGAAGCAAATGGCGCTCGGCTAACACGTCGAAGTTGAACGTGCCAGAGGGTTCAGGGCATGGTCATGAGTCGTCGATATGTGTGCACCAACGCGATATCCCATGTAGAAAAAGTGAATTGGGAAAAAAGGATAACTAGTGGATGATACATGAATGACTCGTGCGTTGTACAACAAACAGTTAATTGCTTCACAGAACTCTTGTCTTACTAGATATGTACGTGACGTTTCATAAACTCTCGGGCCATGGCAGATAACGGACAAACACCCCAGGCAGACACGAAATAATTATAGCTTGTCGTAGTAGGTGTCGAGAGATGGGATTTCGGGCTGTGTGAAGGAAGAGAAGGGTGAGTACACGGATTGACGAACGGGACAACGAGGAGATACTGACCTTGAGACCCTTGCGAGTACGGATACCAGTGACGATAGCCTCGAGCTTGCTGCCCTTATCGAGAGGAGCTACGCATAAAATGAGCATCGACCATCGTTCACAAGCAAAACAGGAAGACTCACATCCAGCAACAAGTTCCCAATGATCGAAGACGTTCTGGGGGAAGGCTTGTCCACTCGTGTGTGCACGGAGCTCACCGTTGAAGCCGAACGACTCAGCGACGGGGGATGCCAGCAGCATAACTTCGAGAACAGTGATGCAGAGCCAACCGGATGCGCGACCCTCCTCGTCCCAGTCCCAGGCGGCGTCCTCGCCCATCGTCTACCAGTCCCAGAACCTGTTTCGAAATCTCAGCTCAGCCAGTGGCGCAACTCCTTCAGCAGACGTGCAATCACTTCGATCGTTGTCCCAACAGTCGCAAATCATACCGCAGGCGTCGCCGCCCTATCCTGGTGCACCTCGCGACTCTGCCAACTCCCATGTCCTTCCTCGAGGACGGTCAGACGGCTACACGAGCATGAATGGCGACAACGATCGCGGACCAGGTCGAATAACAAATGGCGTTCGATCAGCTTCCCCATTGCAGATGGAACAATCATACAGCTCTCAGTCGCAGCCACGGTCCAGCCACCTCGCCTCTGGCCTCGCTGTAGCTGATATCACTTCTTCTCCCCTAGCTTCGACCCCCCGTCATCCTTCGCTTTCCAATTCCGGAGCCAAAACGAACGGCACTGGAAGCACGCCCACCCCCTTCCTCCCCCTTTCCGCCTCACCTACCTACTCACCACCTATATCCCCAAACCTGCGTGCTTATCCTCAGCAGCCGACTTACGTCTCCGCTTCGGGTCCGCCACCGAATACCCCACAGAGCAGGCCGCAACCCATGCTACAACCAATTCAGCCCCAGCGAGTGCAGCCGGTGGTGGAGGAAGTGTGTATAGAGTGTGCCATGCGTGATCAGGATATGGCAGATGTTGATGTAACAAGTCCAGGAATATGGGAGCGGGAGAGTGATGTGTTGTATAATGACCTCCTCCAGCGCGAACTCGACGAGGAGGCACAAGGACTGCATCACTCACGGAGTCCATCACCTACCAGACCAAAGGCGCGTGGTGGTAGGCTCACGGAGCAGAACCTTAAACTCTGGCTAACCATGGTAAGCTATTGTCTCTTCTCTGGTCCTCTGACTTTAGCTCAAATATCGTGATGTATTAGAACCCAAAAGAACCTGCCGCTCGTCAGCAGACTCTCCATTCTTATGTTACCTCGCAAAGGAGCTTGCTTGAAGCCGAAGCTCTGGCACATGCTCGTGCAATGCAGGAGTCTAAGCAACTTGACAGTCGTATGCGCGACACCTTTTCTCAACTGCGGCGCTCCGCATACGATACGGGAGCATCTGCCATACCTGCAGACGAAACAGGTGGTGTGCGTATCAAGCCTCCCGTGCCTATCGCCGCTACTTCGCCGTATTCACATACACATACGACCGGATTACCTCATGACGTGCATGGCCGGAGTCATTCAAGGGAGATCACTCTTTTGGAGAACGGCATGATCGTTGAGCATGTAGACGTCCGTAAAGAAGAACGCGAGGCTAGGGAACGTAGGAGGAAAGAGGAAAGGCGCGCGAGGAAGAATTCACGCAGCTCAGGCATGGATGTGACATCCCTGTATTCCGTTTCTTCCTATCCGGCAAGCCCTCTCCCCACCGACAGCGGTGTTGCACTCGGTCAGAGTAGGCCTTACTCCCGGTATTCCCAAATGACTGGTAGTTCGATTGGCAGGCCTACTAGTGTCCTCACTGCTCCCCTGGACGGCCCTCTGGGTAGTCCGCGACCGGATATGTCGCGTGCTTACTCGCATACGTCAATGTCAGACGCTCATAGTATGGCCTCACAGAAACGTCCCCGATTCCTTGGCTTCAAACACTTGTCTGGATGGCGCAGTCAGGAGAGTCTTACGCCGTCTCGCATGTCGGTCATGTCTGGAAGCGTTATTAACATGCAGTACGTTTACCTTTGGCTTAAGTTGTAATTTTGTCGTTAACCTTGTCTGTAGCGTCGCGCTCGCTCGTGAAGATCAGCGCAGTCCCTTCGCTCAGACCCCCATTGATCTCAACACACCGACTCGTCAAAGCCAGATATGGCCGCCAGTCGAGACACCTGAGCCCTCGTTCGAGCCTCCTGGAAGCAAGCCGAAGAAGAAGACCAAAGGCCTCGCCAAAATATGGCGACTTGTCACTGGGTCGAATAAGCACGAGTCTGTATCGCCTGGGATGATCCCTCCCAATGAGCGTGCAGATGATGACCTACCACTGGCACCTCCCCCTCCATTGTCGTACCTTGTGGACAGGAACGGTAGTGACCCCATGGCCCTCGGTCAGAATGGAGTTTCGAAGCCGTCCACCCCCTCACTTCAATCATCTGCTTCGCCAAAGATGATGGGCCTTCCTTCGTCCCCTGGTATGTCTCCGTCCACAGCCTCGTCTAGCATGTTGCCCTCGCCAGTGTCCTCACGCCGATCTGGTCATGATATGTTAGATCCGTCTGACCCTCGAAAGAATAGCGGTGGATTCGATGACTCCATGCAGCAATTCCCAGTGGACGACCTACCCACAGACGGGGTTTCCAAAAACTCTTTGTCTCGGAATGTCCACTCTGTCATCTCTGAACCCGATATTCGAGCGCGCATGTCCCAACACCTCGATGATAGCNNCCCCAATCCCGTCCCCCTCTGCCCTCTATCCCAGGTTCACGCCCTGTCTCCGTAATGTCGCGAGACAAATCATTACCACCGTTACCTGGTGAACAGCGTCCACGGTCAGATACTTTGAGTGGCGACATCCGACCGCGGTCCGTCTTCAGTCTGAATTACCGCCCGCCAGGTACCGCGCCGGCTCACGACTTCCTCCCGCCCCAAGCACCTTTCCGGACCGCTGATATTCGTCGTCAATCCTTCAGCGGCACCGCGTCACATCCCAACCTCGCTCTCCAGACGATGCCGCCGCTTCAATCCGCCCACCAGTCATTCGGACCGCGATATGACGACTTTGGTGCCTCTCGTCGATCGCTTGCTCAGATAGACTCGCCGATATCAATTCCTCCCACACCTAAACGTAAAGGTCGATTTGGTTTCTCGTCCCTGCTGGGGAAAAAGCATTCTGCCCCAGAGCGAACTTCTGATGCCCTGGAACGATTCCCGACGTTAGGACCGTCTGACTCTGATGTTCATGTAGATATGGGGTATGGGTCCCCGTACAAGTCTTTCTACGGTGGTTCACGGATGTCTGCCGCGTCTCGCAAGGCTATCGACGAATTGGTACCCCAGGATCCCGAGTTTGTCGCGTATCGTTATCCTTCGTCAGAACAACGTATAGATCTATTAAGGTAAAACCATGGACTCATCTTCGAGACCAATCGTTGTGGATATCTACCAGTCTAACAAGACTTCTGGGCATTGATTGCATTTTTATTCGAATCCCCCCTTCATGCCTTTCGTGTAACCTACGTATCTTGGGACTAATTTCACTGTCTATTCCAATTTCACTTCACCATATGCATATTTTCCCTCCCACTCATCTGTAGATTACTTGAGATATGTAGTATTTGCATAATTCTCTCAAACGCAAATGTGCACGTTCAACTTTGTCGTCTGTGTTTCCTGCTGAAAGTCCGCGACTCTGAGCCTCAGGTGTCAACCACATGACTGTCACATGACTAACCGCGTCCAATTTAAGTCGGTCAAAACCTGGCACCTCTGGCACCTTCTCGCATCGACCTTTGATACATTTATTCCGAAGTCGCTTACACCGCTAACACTGACAGATCACTATGGTGGGTGTGTGACTACTGGTTTCGAGAGCTACTCACTAGACCACTTGGTGAATTCAGGCACCCCGAGGACTCTCTGCAGAGGAAAAGCGAGTGAAACTGCTAGAAATATTCCATGAAACCGTGAGTAGGTCGAGAGCTCATATATGCGTCCATAACACCGATATATGCGCCACAGAAAGACTTCTATCAGGTGGAGTACCGAATCTCGCATGCCTTCGATGCTCAGAAGCTCATATATTATCTAGCTGAAGGAATTGGAAAAGCTCGGACCGAAGCTGAAGGGTATTGGTTAGTATTTCAGCCACCGTAAGTACTCACCGCGTATTAATTGACCAAATATGCACTCCAGTCTCCCAGTCTGTTAAAGAAGTCCTTCAGTCGCTTGTCGACGATGGCCTCGTGCAAGGTGACAAAATAGGGTCCTCTAATTGTGGGTAACCCCCTCCATGCTTGCTTCATCATAAAGGAATGTTCTGACGAACGACCCATGGTTGTAGTCTTTTGGAGTTTCCCCTCGCAACGAGGGGCGATGGTGAGAAACCGTTACCGCTTAACCTGCACGGTGTTGACGGGGGAATTTGCGAATCAAGGCGCACGCGCGGTTGGCTACGGTGAAGGAAGTTAACGACAACTATAACAAGCAGATTGAAGAGCTTTCCATTGCTGTTGAGGATGAGAAGCGAACGCGTCTGGAAACGGTGAGAGACTCGGACCCCTTCTCCCCTTATTCAGTGGGAATTCCGCACCTGAGTACTGACCAGTGACCGCTAACTCCCTCTTGAAGCCTGCGCGTCAATCCGCACTTCAGGTGCTAACATCGCTCAAGAAACAATTGTCCGATTTGGAGACGGAAATCAGTGCGTACGGTGCCTGTGACCCGGTGAAGATTGAAGAGAAAAAACGAGGGGTTATCCTCGCCAAAGAAGCGGCTATTCGGTGGACAGGTGCGAGTCCGTTTCTCTGACGTGGACGTTTGGAAAATTTGTTTTGCGGCTGTGATGCTGAAGGGATGACAGACGATTATGGAGTGTTACTTTCATACTTCACGCGGCAGAACGGTATAGATCCGAAAGACATCAAACAATTTTTAGGCGTCGACGACGAGTATGAAGACATATACTAGGAGGCGTAGACATATTCGAGCATAGTGGACACAGCGTATGGAAAGTATCCAACCCTTCGGTACATTGACGTTGGCTAGCAAAAACCCGAGGAAGGAGCGCCAACCCTAGTTTAAGTAGTTGAAAGGACTTTTAGTTTTCCCGAATTAAACTCGTCGTTTAGCGATGGCTCATATGTTTAGTCGAGAAGTAGAATCGCAAGGTTTCGAGTGCAAGCAATTATGTAGGCGCACGGAGAGCGGTTCCAGAAGTTTAAGGGGGCGAAGGTGCTTCTAGAGAGATCCGTTGGTTCGTATATGTAGAAGCAAGGCATCCGCTTTGAGAGCGTTGTACCCCGAGAGATCGGTCGTTCCCACAGATATCCAATTGTCGATCTGATGGAAAACTTCTAGTACAAATCCCAAGGAGAACGCATAGGCTACTCCAGCTAGAAGCAAACCGAGCTTTCGCCGTTTGTGTAACAAGATATAGTGTGGTATGATGTCGGAAAACGGAGGAATGTCACTCCAGAGTAGGCGAGAGATTGCCAGCATTGGGCGAGATGAACCTGGGTGAACGGAGAAAAACCAGAGCATAGAAAATTAATCGGCGCGAGATGTAACCGACCGTGCACAGGGCAGGGAAAGCTAGCTAGTCGTTTCGTCCAGTCTGGTGAGGGAAGGTGGCATAGTATAATGGTGTGTTCGTCGTTTGTGAGAGAAAGCCACACGTGTGATAGACTTTCAACGAAAGCAGGAGCGACCGGTTGATTGTTCCGAGAGCCTTCGCGTACTAGATGGCCTCCCGCATGGCGTGCGGCGAGTAATCAAGAACATGCTTACCCCAGGACTCTCTGGAGCCTGACAAGGAAGACGAGGCCATATGTCAGAACGTATGCGTGAGTACGGAAACAGCCCCACGGCATTAAATATGCGCTTCATGCGGACAGATGGATCTCAGAAACTGTGTTCACACAAAATACGTCAGTGGTCAGGCTTATGGTATTAGAAGAGAACTTGCCGTGGGGCTGGCCAGAAAAAGGCTACCATATTTAGAGATTTGAGACGGAAGCGTTTACCTAACGCGGAAGCGGGGAAGCAGACAACGAGCTAGAAATGAACGGCCTGCAGTGATAAGTAGTACAAAAGCATTGACAAATCGCGAGGGAAATATTTGCTTGAGATCGTGGATAGAGCGGTTGGTCGCTGGCGGATTTTCTCCTGCAGTGGATGAGAAATTAGCGGAGACTATTGGGATGGAAGTTTAAAAGGTATGAGATCGATTTGAGTGAGAAGCGATCCGAACCTGGAGGGAGTCAAGTGATGTGTAAGCACGTGGTTGGGGAACCCGACAGAAGTCAAAACAAAGCCGGGGGCATCACAGAAGGCCTCAGCTGGACGAGCTGCCCCCCTCTCTGCTGTCCTCCATGTCGTTGTCGCCGTCCGCAACGTCGAACACATCAGATAGCCACGTCGTCCACCCAAAACGTCGCCGCACGGACAGTGTTGCAGAGACT
>JAPEVF010000066.1:0-126434 GCA_029747585.1 Pleurotus djamor
GGGGATGTGTGGATGGAGGAGAGAGAGAGAGCGAAAAGGCAAGCCACATCTGACCACTGCTTAGTAGTGGCCACAAAGCGGCCTGCGTGCATTGTTCACGCGTCGTGGTTGTGGCCAACGACGAAGTAGAACACTCCTAAGGGGACTGCAATCACCTGACTAGCAAAAATTGCAAAAGGTGAACCGATCACCTGACTCCACACGGGAAAAAGTGAACGGTTCACCTTTTTCGTGTCATTCGCACTTTGGGTTCACTTTCTAACTGTGGGTTCACTTTCTGGTCTACTTTCTAGTTCACATTATTTTATAAACCAATATTTTCTACCATAGAAGTTCTGGAACTTCTATGGTAGAAAACCAGAACTTCTATGGTAGAAAATATTGGTTTATAAAATAATGTGAACTAGAAAGTAGACCAGAAAGTGAACCCACAGTTAGAAAGTGAACCCAAAGTGCGAATGACACGAAAAAGGTGAACCGTTCACTTTTTCCCGTGTGGAGTCAGGTGATCGGTTCACCTTTTGCAATTTTTGCTAGTCAGGTGATTGCAGTCCCCTTAGGAGTGTTCTACTTCGTCGTTGGCCACAACCACGACGCGTGAACAATGCACGCAGGCCGCTTTGTGGCCACTACTTAAGCAGTGGTCAGATGTGGCTTGGCCTTTTCGCTCTCTCTCTCTCCTCCCATCCACACATCCCCCCGCCGTGTCCCTTCCACAGACCACTACTCTACCTTTTCAAGTGTTCGGTACCGTCCGCGGCTTTGTACTACTTCTCGGTCTCCTCGACTGCTTAATAGCGTGCTTCTCCCAGAGCCTTGTTGTGTATCCAGCTGGCTGGGTACTATGGATCTCAAGAAGTTCTCCACTCTCTACACCATTTGCCGTGTTCCCGGTTGTGGCTTCGGTATCAGGCTCTTGCGATGCCACGGTTCAAATGGGCCAACATACAAGGATATTCCATATGAACACTGTCTCAACACGACTGGCTTCCGAACGTCTCATTTTCAAACGTTCCGCTATGACATTCGGCGCCTCGAGCTTCTGCTACAGATGGATCTCCCTGAGCCAACCACGGAATCCCTTCAAGCCCTGCTTGCCGAGCCAATTACTCCAGCACACGCTACGCACGATCACGACGACCTACTAGCGGCCCATCCTAAGGAGAGGCTTCACCGTCTCGCAACGGTGTTTGCAAATTACCTTTTAAATTGCGATGCCCAGGAGTGCTCATCTCTCTTGGAGCGTACTGCGCAACTGGACACGGAACTCCACATAGCAACGGATATGCTCGTCCATCCCGATTTGTACAGCTCAGACTTGATTATCCCGGGACTCTTTTCCAACGAAGACCTATCACTAGACCCCCCTGAACTGGATTTCGAGGCAGGAGGCCCCCCTTCACCAACACGCTCAGTCCACCATCCACCAAGTCCATTCCAGTCCCCTCAGAAGAAGTCACCTCAGAAACGGCTCCTTTCGAATTCTGTCAGCCCACTTCGTCCACCGGAGACGGCCCTGAATACAAGAGGCAAGGCTGTAAAGTGCTGTAATGGACCCCTCTGCCGCGCACGCATTCAGAAGGGCAATGGCGCTCGTTATAATCCAAACTGTTCGTTCCTATACTGTAAACCCTGCTGTAAAGACTACAGTGCACGTTCGGGGCTGGAATGCGGCTTTTCAAAACACAAGTCTGGAACAGCGCCGACGACAACAGCCACAGCATCGAACGACTCAACATCATCTGGCACTGCTCAAGCTACATCAAGTACATCCATAAATCCTTCCGCCACCGAGGTTACAGTTCCCCCTAAAACTACCCTTCCTCCCATCTCTTCGTTGCATCTTGATGCACGCAATGCAGCTAAGAAAGACCTTCGGGAGACTACAGAGCAGCTCATCGCAAAGAAGACGGCTGAAACAATTGAAAAGTCATGTGTCTCTGTTCTAATCTGGAAGGTATGTACTTTGTTTTGCGTTTTTGCGTCTCGACGCCTAACTCTCAACCTGACCATTATATACGGCTAGGACACAACCTCCAAGCCTCGTCTTGTATCCGTTCATGCGAAGAACTTCCCTTTCTTTTCGGTGGCCGACTGCTCAGACCATACCTTGACGTTGCTTGGTATCAAAGGTCTCGATCTCGAGATTTACAGCCCCACCGAAAAGCAGTGGCTACTGTTAGATTCACCCACCGTTCAAACACATCTACAAGGGCGAAACAAAGTACTCCTTCGCTCTTTTAATGTTGACACAGGAGTCGAGATGGAGGAGCACACGTCAAGCCTAACTGAGGCCGCGCAACCATCTCGACGCATCAACTTCCCACAAACTCCTACTCGTCCATTGGTTTCGCACACTTTGAACACCGATGTAACTCCTCAGGCTAGTCGGAAACGGCGTGCAGCCACACCTGATGAACCATTCACTCCCTCTGCACCCACTCCCTCTGCTCAATTATTTCGCGCTACTAGAAAAGGTTTTGAATCGGATTCAGTAACACCGCGCGCAAAACGCCCCAAGACAAATCCGCCTCGACCTCGATCTCCAGATCCTTTCCCATTGGTCAGTGATCCCAGTGATATTCCGATCTCCCTCGATTCAGACAGCGATCCCGAGGATGCTGGCATATTGTTTATGGGTCCGGAACCCCCACAAGTGGGCGTAAGACGTGATGAACTTAAGGCCTCAACTTCCCTGAAGAATGTTGGTGGATCTGGCCGCGCCGCCGACAAGCAACCAAAGGTGTCGACGAAACCGACAAAGGAATCAAAGTCAACAGATATTGAAACAAGTTCACGTCACGCAAGCTGGCCTTTGAAGCACTTCGACGTCATGGCGGCCACATTCAAGCAGTATGAAAGCCTTGGTCAAGGGACACATGCTGTCAAGTTCACCCGGATTTGGCCTAACTCAACGACGACCAAAGCAACGTGGTCAAAGAACTATGGAGCGTGGATCCATGCGCCAGCGAGCATTATGAATGAGTTCGTAGCCATGGATAAAGCGGAGTGGAAGGTATTCCGCAAGAAAGTTTTGGATTTCTACGGAGGCAAGATGCCTGGGTTGACAGCCGCCAAAGAGGTCACCGAATTGGAGTAAATTTGTTGCGAGTACAAATATATGTGTATGATCTAATGACTGTAATGAGACTGTAATGAATCTACGACATGATTATCCTTCGCGGCGGTGTGGTGGAATTCGGTATGGGATACTCCCTTGAGTCTTCAACTTGCGAACTATGATTTGGTTGCGTCGCTTGATCATCTCATCTAGAAAGAAGTCAAAATGGTAGGGAAGCATCTCGCGAACAACCGCCATGTATCCACCCATCCAAACATTGACTTGTTCTGCAATCGAAGAATTGAAGCGCCACTTGTTGGTTTTCACGTCGACGAGCTCTTTCCACTGTGCCGGATTGCAGTGACGTTGACAGAATTCGTCAGTCTTCTTGTGCTTTGACTTGAAGTGAAAGACGTCAACAGGAAGGATGGTGTTCTGGAAGTATGTATCTCCCTGCTTGAGGAGGTGAGCTTGAAGGTGACAGTTATTGTCATAGAAGATGACTGTGGGCAGGTCTTCTCGTGTCTGGTAGATGGACTTGAGGACATCCTGCCATTGCGTATGATGAGTACAGTTATTAAAAATTCGAAGAAAGATGTGTACCTTGACACCTGAAATGGCTTCGGCACCGTACATTGTGACACGTCCAGTGACTACACCACAGCATGCGACGACAAGCTGTTCATTGTGTGTGCGCCGTCTTCCAAACCGCGCTTTGGGCTCCCGATTCCCAGCATCTGACTTGTGCGTTGGATCATCTTCTTCGTCTTCGCTGATATCCGCGATCTCTTCGGTGGAGACCACTGATTTCCCAATTGAATCCTCAAGATAGGCGGTCGAGTGTCCAATGCGTTTCAGGCGCTGCGCACATTGGAAGAGCCCTTTGCCGCGAGCTTTATGGTGGTTTTCCACAGAACGATGTGAGTCGAGTGGGCATGTCTGATACCCAGGACTTGCTTGACTTGTACAATCTTTAAATACACATTGGGATTTACGCTCAGAGTGCACAGCGCAGAAATGCGCTCGGTTGTTAACTAAAGGGTTCTCACAGTTATGGACCTTGCAGCAAGGCCTTCCGAGAGTAATCCCATCTGTAACGACTGCGCGTAGTGAAGCTACTCCATGGTAAGCCATTTACTCAAGCGACTGACTGAATTAAAACCTACAGAGTTGCCCCGTCTGTTCATCAGTTATTATATGCTCGCAGACTTCGCATGCATGCATACGCTCGGGTTGTCCATTGTAGATGTAATCCTTATTCCGCCGCTCCAAGGCATCCTTCAACCGGGAATCGTTATCGCCTGAATCAGACATGACGAAAGGCCGACAGTGCTCAGATGATTCACGGAGGAGAGCGTTGTAGAGGAACACATTTGTCAGCAAAAAATGTCTTAGAGAAGCAAACCACGGCTCACCTTGGCAGCCTCTTTGGCTCGAGCGTCCGCTTTGACATTGAAAGCCCGGGGAATACGCCAGAACAGAACCTCGCACTCGGCTCTGTCCATGTCTGCCAATTCTGCCAACAAAATCTCCCAGAGATCTCGATGGGCCACAGGCGTGCCTGCCGAAGTCTTCCATCCCTTCTTGATCCACTTCGGGATCCTCTCGCAGATACCCTCGACGACATACTCGCTATCGGTCGCAACGACCATCCTGTCGAAACCGCCTGTTTCCCAGACCCGATATTGAATCCAGAGGATCACGGCACGCAGTTCAGCGCGGTTACTGGTTTGTTCTGGGCCACCGAGGGTTCCTTCAAGGGAATGGGAATACCCACCATTGCGTTCGTCGTTCCAGACAATTCCACAGCCAGCGCGACGATGTTGAGGGTTGCCTTGATCCAAGCAGGCGCCGTCGACGAAGAAGAGAGCGGTGGTATCATCCTGGCGATGAATAAACCGTTTGAAAGTAGTCATGCCGCGATCGTATTTCTCAACGAAGATATCCATGGGCTTGGTGTCCGGACGAGGGGGTAGGAAGCGCCTTGGACAAGAAGAGTGGGACAAGACAGGGATCGGACCGGGTGGGTTTTTTGAAGGGCGGCACCAGTTTCGCCTGTTTTCTTTCGATGCCCGGAAAGTACGAGAGGGCTCCCCAGCTTCGACGGCGAATCCAGTGTACGAAACTCCGTTATCTGTGGCTGTTTCTGCCTGATTGGAGGGTCTGGGTGTCGGTTCGGCGACGCCCAAAAGTTGAAGGACTTTAGGGGCAAAGTGAAAGCAGGAGGAGCAGTCGTTCTTCGAATGCTCGAAGCAGCGGTATATATTCCCGCCATCCTGGTCACGTCTTCCACTGGGTGCCCCGTGTTGGCGTGCTTGGATAGTGGGTCGATCATCCTTAGAAAAGACGAGTCAGTCTCAATCGTCGGGCGTCAAATGAGGCGAGCCGCGAATGTGGAACGTACGGCCAAGGCGATTTCGTAGGCTTCTGCCTGTTCAAAGGACCCGTCCTCGAAATTCAACGTGTCGAGATACTCTTCAACGCGAGGGTTGTTGCAAATCCGCAGATCGGTGCAACACCTTCCACAAATTTCAAAACCGTGGTCCTGGCAGAACACGAAGTCGCCAACGCTATCAATTTCTCCAAACGGCATGGATGAAGTGATGAAAATTGCGCAAACGCCGAGAGGACTTCAATGGGGTGATGGTGGAACGGTTGAAGAAAGTCGTTACGAGCCAAACCCAGCCAGTTTTGAGGTCGATAATTCTTACATAAGGATAGGCTGATTAGTCCAACCTACCTCAAGGTCGATCTACGGCTAGTTCAAGCGGACAAAGAAATACATAAGCTCTCCAAGGTGGTATATGGTCCGTTACGCTCACGACATGACATGGTATAACCTCTCCCCGACGCTGATTAACGCCCCGCCTATCCAGTTACCAGCCTTCTGCCACTCCCTAGCGTCTGTCAAAGTTCCATCCTTACCAATACCACCCTTTGTTTTGATCCCATAGACAGCGACGGCAACGCCAACCATTACAACCGCGCCAGCAACAACGGTCCTCCTCTCGACGTGACCAAACATCGCTCTTGATTTTTTCCCTCTACGGTGACCACGACGCTTTTCAGAGTCGGCTTCAGCTTTTGTTGCATCAGGGTCTACGTATGGACGGACGATGAGTTCAGGTTTCTCAACCATTCGTTCAGCTTCATCATCTGAAGGCATTTCTGATTTTGATTCCGACCAGGTGAAGACAACGCTTTGAGGCCCCATGATCGAGGATAATGAGAGTTCTGGATGAGTGGGAGGGAATTTGGTGAAGAGTTCGTCTGCGGCGACGAGCAGCGTGGTCAGAGCTATCCGAGGGCGTCGATGATGTGGTTGTTCGTCGTCGGACGAAGTTTCCTCTGGCGGTTCGGGTGACAGATCGTCATCCTTGGCAGCGCATTCTGATTCAGTAGGCTCGTAAGGTGGTGGTTGATCCAAACTAGGGACTGTAGGCTGAAGCAGCCCCAATTTTGAATCTGGAGGGGGCGAGTTGGTATCTTCAGCGTCTGAAACGAGTGTCGTTTCTGAAGGCGTAGATTCAACGGGTTCAGAAGAGGCTATGACAGTGTCTTCCTCGGTGGTATAGCCTGTAATCTCGTCGGGGTCTCCCCCCGCCATGTGCTCAGGTGAAGGAGGACGGCCATCAGCTTCGGGTTCTGGGTCGCAATCCTCTTCCTCGTCTTCTTCGTACAAGTCAGGGAGTCCGCTCAGAAGTGAGTGAACCATTCCTTCTTCGCCTTCCGCTTCTAGAATCTCAATTTCTGGCTTTCGGCATAATATTAGCTATGAGGGACGATCAATGAGTTGCTGAACGGGTTGTCGCACGAGGTCGTACCGCTGTAGCTAAGTAAACCACGGCTATTGGGGGCCGGCAAAGCAGATAGTCAAAGACATGTTGTATCAATGGCAATGAAGGCATGTCGTGAGAGAAGAGGGTAAGTAGGTTTGAGAGGGCATAATACGGAAGGGGGGATATTCTGAGGGCAGACTGAGCCACCCACGACGGACTATGGAAGAGATATGACGAACCTTTCCAAGAGAACGGCCAAAGGTGGATCAGCGAGGTGTATGAGGTTTTTCATCACTCTATCCATAAAGGTAAGTCGTTGCATTGCGCCTTTGCTAAGCACAGTAATTTACCGAAGCAATCCCAAAATAGGTTCGAGGCCCGTGCCCATGGAGTCGCGAACGCGGTGAAGGCTCAGCTTTTCTGCACAAGCAAGCTGAATCTCGGCTGGTAGGGTGAGGAATAAAACGGTGACGATGTCATGGTATCCCTTGAGGTTGAAAGAGGTGAAATGGCTGGTGTCAGAACGAAAAACAACTACGCACCTGGAAGTAACTCAATCTTGGTCGTTTCCGAAATACAGATACAATCAACTCATGAAGTTCAGTTTGAAGCCCTTCTTTTGCGTCCGCAGCTTTTTCGTCTACGAAAACAACTTGGTCAACTCCGAAACGAATGAGCTGCCGCGCTCGATGGTTCACCTACGGGATATAATACAAAGCTGCGCTCTGTGTCCAGCTTTATCTGTCGCTCGTCGCGGTGTGGTTCTGGATCCACATTCGGGGCATGTGGTATGTGATGGTGCACCCGGAGAAGGAGAGGCCTATAAAACTTGGTTAAAATGGTTTCAATTATCTCCCCGAGGTACAGAGCTTACCAGAGTGCCCCGCGCCGAGTTCCAAAGCCACCAACCGTCAAGCTTTCTTTTCTCAGCTCTGACCAATCTAGTTTAGTGGAAATTCCGTTGGTATTGACCGCTTGCATGAGGGAGGTAGACCAGACAGAAGAGTTGGCTGCGCCGAAGGATATTCTGATGTTAGAATTCCGTTTATTATAGCGTTTGAGACAAGTTTGAGATGGGTTGAGGTCGACGAGGATGACAGTGGGGGAACCTGATAGACGCTGCGTCAAGCGCCGAAAGTGGATCTAATCTTATCTCACCATGGTGGCTCACGTGAATCCAAAATTCTTTCTCCAAAGTCCAGTCGCCCCTGCTTTGAAGTTTGTAGTACCCGTTTCCTTCTCTTCCCCTCCCAGCACGACCATCGCCTCGTTCAAATGACCGCCGTAGCTCCTTCAAATAGCACTTCGCTTCTTCCAGCCAAGTCATGGCAGCATTTCGTCGCCGGAGGGTGAACAGTTTCCCCCTCGAGAAACGTCAATTTACTTTTCGCTGACGCGACTTTTAGACTCGGGGGCATGTGCGGGGCAATTGTGACGAGCCCATTTGACGTTGTGAAGACGCGCCTACAATCAAGCTTGTTCCGAGATAAACACCCAGTCGTTGGCGTCGCGACTGCGAACGGCAGCTGTGGACTAGTCGTAGGACCTCCTCGGTCAGGCCTTCTTTACAATTTTATTGAGACCGGATACATAATACGGTATGTGATGCGTCTTCTGCACTGATTTCTGGTCTTACCAGTCTTAGGGACATTTATCGTGAGGAGTCACCGCGGGCGCTCTTCAAAGGACTCGGACCAACGCTGGTTGGCGTCATTCCGGCACGCTCCATCAACTTTTTCACTTACGGCAACGGAAAGCAAATTATCGCAAACAACTTTAACGACGGCAAGGAGAACTCGTATGTTCACCTAGCTGCTGCTGCTATCGCCGGTATTGCGACTGGAACAGCTACCAACCCGATTTGGGTAGTGAAAACCCGACTTCAACTGTCACAGGAGAGCGGTCGAGGGGTCGGTGGAAGTCTGGCAACGATAAAAGAGATTCTGCGAAATGAGGGGATTAGAGGCTTCTACAAGGGGCTCAGTGCGAGCTACCTCGGCGTTACGGAAGGCACCATACAATGGGTGTTGTACGAACGGCTGAAGAGAATATCTGGTGGAGCAGAAGGAGCAGGAGGGCTACAGGCATGGTTAGGCATGCTTGGGAGTGCTGGTACCGCGAAATGTGTGGCCAGTCTCATCACATATCCTCACGAAGTGAGTTCGCGATAAGTTGCTTGAACCTGTTACTGACGTATGATAGGTACTTCGAACGCGGCTGCGTCAACCCAGTGTCAACGGCGTCGTCAAATATACAGGGCTGCTACAAACCCTTCGACTAGTCATAGCCGAAGAAGGCGCCCGGTCGTTGTACGGTGGTCTGAGTGCCCATCTCATGCGCGTCGTCCCCAACGCTGCAGTCATGTACTCAATATACGAAGGCATCCTCCGCTGGGGCAGTTAGTCCGCACATGCCCCAAGTATTTCACCATTTTCACGTTAAACATTGATACCAACGTATATTAGGCCTCTTATATTGCACACTCCCCGCCTTGTTCTCCACGTATGTTTGTTACTGGACGAAAAGTATATACTAATATCTCCATAGACTTGCCCCGTGTATTATCTAGATCTAATGCCCACTCAATGCTCAGTATCCTTCGCGATCTAGGCTGGTCCCCAATCCCAATATCAAACGCATCCAAATATAAGTGCGTTGCTCTAAACTTACAGCCGTGAAGCCGTGTTCTAGTCCGGCATCCTTCGGTTCCGCAAGCAACCTCGCTCATAGCCAGATGTGTATGGGAAGACCTCATAATTGTTCCACCCGATTCTTGGTTTCCGTCCCACGTCCGTCATCCAAACTCTCGCACTCTCCCCCCGGCTTCCACGAGATTGGAAATTAGCCTATTGCTCTAGAATGTAGCCGGCATCGACCCAATTCCCAGTATCCCGTTCCTATCTCTCCAAAGAGCCTCGTCATTCGTTACCCTATCCTCGGTTAGCACCGACTTTAAAACGATGTTCACCCAGAGCATGCTAGACCTTCTTCAAGTGACATTGAGCATCCTTGCTTATCCTCCTCAAATTGCGAAATACCTCCGTCTGGGTACCAATCCATCCAAGAATTCGGACACATTGGAGTACGCCTCTTTGGTCTTAAATAATGGCTACTTTTCCCAGTTCGCCATTTGGAGACAACCCAAGTTCATTGCCTTACCCACTATCCACGCAACCGTACCACTACTCGCACGCGCATCGCAGCGAATTTTTGTTGCCCACCTCTCGTCAGTCATCCTCGATGACTCTTGGTGGCCCTAACACCTCTGCAACACCATCCAATGGCATCAATGGAACGTCAACTGACCTCTCTACTTTGGCCGCCCATATCTCTACATCGTTGACGACTTTGGGCGAGCAGATTAGTGCTGTTTCACACAGCCTACAAAGTCCTCATATCCCTGACGGTACTACCCCGTTGGGCACCGCCGTCCTTGAAGCGCGTCTCTCGCGGATTGAAGAGAAGCAGGCATCCTTAGAGGGTGAACTTGCCGAGCTTCGTAGGGTCGCGGAGCAAGCCAATCCTCAACAAGCTCAGGAAAGCAACGGAGCTGGTGATGCTAGTGACTTGTTGAAGAAGTTGGAGGAAACTGTTGTCAAATTCCAGCTAGAGTGCGTATCCATCTGGCTGATCCCGAATCGTGTACTCACAATACTGTCATCCAGGCAATCTCGTTTGTATCCCCGATTACTCAATGCGACAGCCTCTGTATCGAAGATGCCGATAAAACATCTTCCAACGGCATCTGGAAAGCCTCCTCCAAATTTCCCTGCCACCAAAGGAGAATTTGAGCACCTCACAAGTACGCACGTTCATAGTTATCCTGGTTTGAACGGGCTGATTTATCTTGGGGCTTTCCTAGGAGAGCGATATGAAGAGATAATGAAGGTCTACGATATCCCGTTGAAAGGGGATGTCAACGCGAAGAGAGAGGCACTTCGTGCGTTCCTCGGTCTGCCACCGTAAGGCAGCACCGTGTTCATGGAAGGGGCGATGAGAACTCGCATGTTTCCAATGTAAATCATTATGCGACCCTCTGTACTTATACCTAAGTTAATCCTTTGTCGTTTTTGTACCGTTCCAAAGCATCGACAACGATCTCCGTCATTGCGATAACACCCTCCTCTTCCAAGGTTCGTCCTATTAGTTGGAGCCCGACTGGCAGGCCAGCGAATAGCTTCGGATCATCTAAGGCGGCGATGAGATAACCACCTAGGTTCCGTGGGTTTTTGATCCACTCACACAATTTGTAGATGGCTTCATCTTCGTAATTGTGAAAATCATGGGCCGCTTGCTGGTGATCTTCAATGCTTGAGAAAGTTACAGGGAATCCTGAGCATGTATAGTCCATGGCGTTGCACAACGTTGTGTAGAATGAATCACTGAAGAAGATGCATTCAGTACGAGGGCGAGAGATGTTTGATGCACGTTTTCTCTACGTACGTGTTGAGTCCATGAGGGACAGCCGTATAAGCAGCAACGGGGGAGATGATTGCATCCACTGGTCGGCCAGTGCCGGTCTGAGACACAGTGGCTTGCCAATAGTCAAGGTGCGATTTCCGCAAATCACGTTTATCCTTTTGCAATTGCCATAACTAGGATTCTTGCAATCAGCGATGTCCCGGTAAGCAATCGGGAAAATCAAAGCCACCAACCTCGAAAGTACTATGAGAGCGCGGCGGTCCAACTAAAGCGTTGACAAAGGGTTCTACTAGGCCACCGGGATGTGGGTTGTCTCCCAAATTGCTGGATTCTATGAGGGGTTCGCCGCTTCTGGCACATTGGGTACGATAGTCTTCACCACCGTCAGCGATGAAGATGGTTTCCTAGAAGAGCCTGGGTAAGTCACTAAGCCTGAGAAAGCATTTGACTTCCACTGACAGCGTTCTTGTAGATCTCCATGTGCCGATGAGGAACCCAATCAATAACTTTGAAACGTCAAATCTTCTGACATAGTGTAAGCAGGCGGCAGGTTCCACATACCTTTGTGTCCATTGGATTCCAAAGCGGCTTTGGTCATTTGCATGGCGCGTATCAGTGGTGGGTGCGGTTTCACAACACCGTTATCCCACATTATAGCGAAGCAAAGTTTTGCTCCAGGTCCGCCGTGTTCAGAGAGCTCATATTCGGCTTGGGACCACGCTTTTCTGATGGCGAGCGGATCCTTTCGCCAGGGCTTTGCGTCTATCAGGGCCTTGGTAAAGATTTTGACCGCCGATAAAGAGTTTGTCATAGGCCCCAAGACCGAAGATATGGACTCCTGCCCTTGAAGTGCGTTAGCAGCTCCACAGTATGGGAGGCGCTCATATGAGGGTCGTAGAGTGTATAGACCACAGAAGGAACTCGGGATGCGAAGGGAGCTGAAATGCATGTTCGAGACCGAGTTGAATTGAATGGAGTCAAGAGACCAACCCAGCGATGTCCGTTCCGACTCCCAAGGGACTACCCTTCATCGCGACGAGGGCTCCTTCCCCACCTGAGGAGCCGCCACAAGTAAACGTCCGGTTGTATGGATTAGAGGTACGCCCGAAGACATGATTGTAGGTTTCGCCGGACTGGTGTAAAGGAGTTGAGTCACATTTTGCGTTCATTGAGAAAGATGGTCGTTACCATAAGCGTCTGGGGAACATTAGTCCGTACAAATGGCACTGCACCGAGTTCATAGAGCATTTCAACCAGTACGCAGTCAGATTCTGCGTACTCCCCAATCCAAGCAGCATATCCTATTACGGCTGTTGATACGTTGCTCCGATCGACATGCCACGGAAAACACACCCATTATAGTTTCCAAGCCTTTGATACCGAATTGGTCCTTAAGCGAGATTGGAAGGCCATGAAGAGGACCAACGGGTTTTCCGTTAACCCGGAGATAGTCGTCAAGTTCCTTAGCACGCCGGAGGGCACGATCAACAAAGATCTCTGTGAGACAGTTAGTCTTCGGGGTAAGCTCGTCAGATTGTTATCTGGCTGGGGGAAAATGAAAACTTACTAGTTGATGGGCTACGATGGCTCTCTTGTAGAAAGCTGTAGTTGTTTCCACGCTACTCCATTCGCCCTTGCGTAGTCGATCAAGGATAAGAGATACGTCGACGGTGTCCGTTATATTGATCTCTCGAGAGGAAAGTAAACCACATGTGGTCGGAACGTCCATGACATTCTGCACAGACGTATCGCCAGTATCAATACGCCACTCAGCAGGGATGCAGTTTTGCTGCTTCTGTTTGCGATCTGCGCATTTTTCTTTCCAGTTTGTTTGATCCATGAATGATTGAATGACGGTGGACGGATATATCCCAGATGGCTATCTGCTCCTGGGAGAGTTCGACTATGGTTCGACTCAGCGCCAGCTCATTCTGGTGTCGTGTGACCACTTGTGAATACGACGGGACGGCGCTCCAGTTCGCTTTACAGAGGAATTATTCAGTGATTTATACACAGCTCCACATTGTGTGATGGACTTTGCTTCAGCGACAGGCGATATTGCGATGGTGGAGGACGTTTTGAACCAAGAAGTAAAAGGTTTTGAGCGAAAAGGGGGTATTTGTGTCGGCCTGCGCAGCCAAACATACCTCATGTCATCCATGCAGTCCCTGATTTGAACAGTTTCGCTCTTGTATTCCACCACCACCACCTTTCTTTTCTAATTTCATCTTCAAGTTCGCGCATAATCGCTGTACATTTATCATGGTGTGTGCTCGCTGTCTTCCTCGTCCTCAACGATCTCTGACTCGACAGTGGCGTTAGTCCACCAACTGCCGTCGCCGTCTCATAAGGGACTTCAAGCGGTTATCTTCTGATCCTCCTGGCGGGATCTCAGGCAGTCCATGCCCGGAAAATATCATGCTGTGGAACGCTGTGATCTTTGGTCCAGGTGAGCCATCCGACCGTCCATCGCCCTGAGTGGACATAGTAACGCCTCTCATCTAGCCGACACGCCTTTTGAGGACGGCACATTCAAACTCCTTCTCACTTTTGACGAATCATACCCAAACAAGCCGCCAACCGTTAAATTCCTATCTCGCATGTTTCACCCCAACGTGTACGCCAATGGCGAACTCTGTTTGGATATCCTTCAGAACAGATGGTCGCNGACCTACGACGTCGCAGCCATTTTGACTTCGATACAAAGTCTGCTTCATGACCCGAATCCGAACAGCCCAGCTAATGCGGAAGCTGCGCAGCTGTACAGGGAGAATATGAAGGAATATGTGAGGCGTGTCAAGGCCACAGTGGAGGAGAGTTGGCTGGACCCTGATGAGAAGATTCAGGTAGATGACCAGGAGGGTACGCCGTAATTCTTTGTGCCATATGTTCTCATTCGCTATTGGCTGCCTTAATATCATTGTATTCTTGGATGGAGTTTCACAAGATGGTGTCGCGTATCCACAAATCTGAGTAGTCTCGGCTCTCAAATTTGAAGGCCTTCTGTACCGCCAGGAAGTTGTACCATTATTCAACCTGGTGCGCTGATCGTGACATTCGCCATGTGAGTACTCCCCCTTCCGTTGTCCTCGGACTCGATGACAGCTCTGCCTGTAGCTCGTTGCGACTCGTGTTTTGATATAACATTGCGCGTACTGCACCGTGACTTTGGTGCGCTACCCTCACCGGTATTTCCGACTTGCCCATTGCGCGCGTTGGTGACGAGATTAGCACCTAGCCGTCCCTGCGCCTGGACTCTGCGCCTGATGCTTGCAGGACCAAAATTACCGTTTCGTTGCGGAAATTCACCCACCTCTTCGCCTCTAATACATAAAATATCTTCTTGGCCAATTAGATCTTTTCGCGCCCATAAACGGGCTGGTAAGCGATAGCGCGTTGACCATCTTCCAGAAGTGGTCGCAGACGGCCGGCTTTGCTAGAGTATAAGATGGTCCAGTATCATCTGCTCTTCTCAACAGTTGAAGAGTTCCTTCCTTCTGCTAGCTTCCTTGCCTGTTTCACGTCTACGTTTCCACGCCATGTCTTTCTCGAAACAGCTTGCTGTTCTCGTCGTTTCTGTCGCTGCACTGGTCGCCGCGTCCCCCATCGCAGAGGCTGAGGCCAGAGTGCGTCGTTGTCTTATCCCTTAACCGTTGGAGAAATTATTGACCGTACCACAATGCTAGGCTGAAAATATATTCCCCGTACGCCGCTGTCGATGGCTCAAGCTTGGGCTCTGCTGACTGATTCTTAGCGAGCGGACTCAGTCACCGTCTGCCACAACGACAACTATGGATCCCCTTGCATCTACGCGCCCAATAGCAACGGCCAATGCCATAACGTTGGCTCGTTGGATAACGACAAGATCTCGAGCATCCGTCTCGGTCCCAACACGAATTGTATCTTCTGGACGTAAGCAACCTCTTCACATATCTGTAAAATTTTCTTTAATTTAGCCTTGTCTCTACTCAGCAACTTCGGATGTACTGGTTCGGCCTTGTTCGTCAACTCTGACAAGCCCACCCTTCACAACGAGGGTTTCAACGATGTGATTAGTTCTTTCCTTTGCTACGGTGTTTGAGGCGAGGCTGCTTGTATCCTATGGTAATCTACTGCCTTCAGGTGTATTCTCCTACCATGTAGCGTCCTCTAGATAGTCATTTGTTATGTGTCTTCGTTTCCCTACTACTTAGTGTCAATCCGGCGTCATTCTGTTTACGTTCGAACCCTTTTCCTGAACCACCGACAACCACCTACTGAAATTCGAAAAACCTCTTCGAACCCCNAAAGACTCATTGTTGGAGCACTCACAAAGCACTCCGCTACATTCTCAACGAATCCGCTACCCTGGCCTACGAAAATGAATATTAATTATGCTGACTAAGCAAGGCTTTGTGGTCGGAGAGCCAGCATCAGGGTCCGTGCTCTCAGCTTGCCTCGGAGACATGTTCAACGGTGCATTTCCTCGTTCGAGCGTCCTCATCCTCGGCGCTCAGCAAATTCACGCCCTTCTTCCCTCTACTCTCATCTCTCAAGTCGAGTCTCTCCTCGCTGCCCACCGGATTCAAGATGCTATTGACCTCGCCGACCAGCGACGCCGTAAGCTTCAAGAATCTATCACTTTGGATGAAGATGAGGTGTGTAATGTGCTACTCTGAACGTGTATAGCTACTGACTACCTCTAACAGGCTGACGAGCTTAGATATGCATATCAGCGTATTGGCTTCCAATGTCTCAGGGAAACTATGTTTGAAGATGCGGGGAACAACTTCCTGAATGGAGACTTGGACCCGCGTCTTTTGGTTAGCTACTACCCAGAGCTACGAGGGAGCTTGTTTGGAAGTGAGGACTCTCTGGACGTCTTTTCTGGCGTTGCAGAACACATGCCGGAAGAAGCTTCAGTTGACGATATCAGTGAGTCTCCATCGTCTGCACACTCCCAAATTGCCTTTCCAAAGATTGTATCGCGTCCCGCCTGCCTCCCACTCACGTTTTCTGTGTTTTGGGACTAATGGTAGTTGTCATGAACCTAGTTATGAACTACTCTCCGCATCTCGCGCCGAATACGCGCTCGGCGCCACCGACCGTCGAACTGCGCAAAATTTTGAATATGACGGCTCGGGATATGCTGACTTCATTCCTACGCAAGTGTCGGACGAAGCGGATAACCGACGAAGAATCTGGGATCCTTACCAAGGAGGCTGTTAATGTGGTTGTGGACACTGTTCTGGCAAGACTGTACGCATTGGATGGGAGGAGGAGTGACCTACACGATCTCCTTCAGAGCCAAAACTACGTCAAGTTTGAGGAGATAGAGAAGCTGCTTGAAGAGCAAACCCTCTATAGTGCATTGTGCATAATGTACAAGGCTCGCAATGACGTCTCGAAACTACTGAGCGTGTGGTCAAGGTGAGCGTGCTTGTGTGCTTGTACTTCCTTGTGCCCTTTCCCATGCCTACCTTCTTTAGACTTGTTGACGGGACAATTCACGATGACAATATCAAGGAACCACTTGGTCAAATGTTGACCTTGCTCTCAGAAAAACGGGAGCGATCGTTGATTCAGCAGTGGGGAGTTTGGCTATCGAAGAAACACCCAGACCAGGGATTAGAGGTGCATACCCTCTCGCCAGCTACCTTCATATACATTTTGCTGACTTGATGTTGTGCCTGAAGTTGCTGAAAAGCCTCCACGCTGGGAAGCGCAGGGATCGACCGGAGGAAGACCTTGCTACCTTACAGCGACTCAAGGACGTCAACTCAGTGGCTGCTGCCCAGTATCTTGAGCACCTCATCCTGGTCCGCGGTAATAACGTACGTCATTTCTCCTTTTCTTTCTTTTCGTGACTGACATAGGCCACAGACACCAACGTTCCACGATGAATTTGCCACCACCTGCGTTAATCAATTAATTTCCCTGCTTTCTAATGACACTGTATCAAAACTATGGCGTGCTAAAGGTGAACCATCCTTTCCTTCCTGGTGATTCCCACACCTTATGTGCAACCTTGTTCTCAGCGGCATCGTATGCTTCGTCCACTCGTAATGAAACAACCTTCCTATCTTACTTCACGTCAACGACACCGGAGTCCGACCATAAACGAATACGGCTAAAAACAATCACTTTCCTCCAAGCTTCTACCTTTTACGACCCCTTGCCCATCAAAGAACTCTTAGACCCCCATATAAAACTCCTGCCCCTTGAATTGGCCATCTTAGAAGGCAAGGTAGGATCGAGACATATTTGTTAATATCGGCAACTCACTGATGAGTCGCTCCAGCTAGGAAATCATCGCTCTGCGTTGCATATCCTAGCACATAATATGCGAGACGATCTCTCCGCTGAGGCATATTGTGCTCTTGGTGGCCAAGTAGTCCCACCCAAACTCCTACGTTCCGTGGCTGAGAAAGCCGGTATCCTCCAATGGAATGTCGTACAGCCGCTCCCTGCTTCCCAGATATCGAGACAAAACACGAGCATCGGGAGCGAGATTAAGGGCAACCTTCTCAAATTGCTTCTAGAGGTCTACATGTCCGATGAGTAAGTGTCAATACCTTCATGATCGCTCATAGAAGTCTGATTCAACGAATGATTTTCAGAGCTGGTCCTGCCAACCGAGCTGCTAGGCTTTTGAACGCCCAGGCATCTAGTCTTGACGTTGTTGATGTACGCACTCCTATCTTGTTCCTTCACAGATCCTTACCCACGTTGACTAGGTCATTTCGTTGATTCCTCCACGGTGGCCTCTTAACACTATGTCTTCTTTCCTGACACGGTCGTTCCGGAGGACGCTCCATGATGTTCATGAAGGTCAGATCATAAAAATGATCAGCCTAGCGCAAAACCTCGAGGTAAGATGACCCATCTTCGTTCCGCCTCTACTTGGCATTATTGACGCTTGAAATAGGTTAAAGACTCCACATGGGGTATCTTGCGCGAAGCCGGAGCAATGGTGGAGGAGGCTGCCGATGATGAGAGCAGTTCATCCTTTGATGAAAAGTCATCTCTCTCTGAAAAGGTTGCTTTGCGGTTTGACGCTATGAACGAACCCCAGACGACTGATATCCATGTTGACCACGATCCATCACGGACATGATACGATATTTATTATCCCATTTGACATATTTCTATCCCCCGATGTGCACACTCTTTTGCGCTTTTTGGTATTTAGTACAATTGAATATGATGGGACCCTTGCAACGTCCAGCGTTATCCTGACTTTGATTTGAACGTCGGATGCCAGAATATGGCTGCACTGTACCTTCTCTAACAACGTGACCCAGCCCTCTGAGCTGGGGTCTTCAAGCTTCAACAGAAGGCTTCCAACACCGGGAGACCCGATCTGATTGATGATTAACCCCGAAGACAGTCGAGATCCACATCATTGCCGAGTACTAGACGATGACAAGTACACATAGTAAAAATGAAAAGAGACAGTGCTAAACTACATATGAGAGAAATGGGAAATCATGATCATGCTTCGTTATCAATGGGTCCGCACTCTACACCTACTCGAGCCTCATGCGGATACGTCCCAGACAGGAAGGGATCGTCAACCCAAGACGAATAAGGTACACCTACACTCCAAAACGGCTTCATTTTCCTGACGTCTTCAATAGACGATTTTCTAGGATGGTCCGCAAGGACATCCCGCGTCTGCAGTAATTTCGCGTATTGGTGCTCAGAGTTCGCCTCCATGCACGCGTAAACGGCAGGAGTACACCCATAGATGAATATACTGTATCTCGGATGAACGGTCGTGGGAGCAAGACGGACAGACTTGCGACCAACTTGCGTTACCTGCACCTGAGGCAGAAGCGAGCTTCCTTCTGAGGTCGACGGTGGGGGTTGCATGTTGTCCATGGCTTCGACAACTTTATGCGGAGTTCGCGCCTCAGTTGACGGTTTATCGCCAGTGATTCCGAGCTCCATGACGATGGTGATGTACGGACGCACATCCCATGCCTGCTTTTCTTCAGGTAACTCCGGGCACATGGTTCGGTAGCGGTGAGACTTGGGAGGAGGGAAAAATCCAATTTTGGCTTCGTCAATCATGTAGGCCGATTTGACACCTTCTTGCGCTCTTCGTTTGAACTGAACAAGAAGGGCAGACACGGCTGCTTCACTAATCTTGGCGTTGGCGTCAAGAAGGATAGGGATCATGACGTCCACCAGCATTTGGGAACTCCAGCCAATGGGGGCCATCCCACGAATGAAAGCAATCCAGGCCATATTTGTCGTCATCGCAGCATCGTCCGAGGCTCGGGCGAAGTGGGTGAAACGCACACGAGCATTCTTGAAAGCATCCGAGAGTTTCATGCCATCAGATATGTTATCCGGCAGTATAGCATTGAGGCCTTGGAAGGCACTTTCTGTGATCAAGTGTCGCAAAAAGGTCGCCAGAGAGCATCCGTGGTGCCAATGACTAGATTTACCATCATGCTCTTGAAGGATTGCCTTCATGTAGGCTCGTAACAGAAGCATCTTGCCAATATGCTCTCCCCGTTGACCTGCATCAATTGCACCTTCCAGTCCTTCATCCAACCCGGCAAACATCTGTGCCATGGCATCACCAGGCAGGCGTTTATCTACTTCATGTACCGCGTCCAACGCGGCATGGGCAAGCAAGGGCTCAGACGGGTAACCCGAACGAAGATACTCGCGATTAGTCGGTGCACTGAAGACAGTCCGCATATGGCTAGCGACCAGGTCTTCTGTTAAGCGTCTCGTGGCCTCCCTATGGGGGAGGAATTGGAGGCTAAGGAGTACGTCCAGGATGGCCGCGCGAGCGTACTTGGACTCGGATGCGGCGTAAACATTTTCATTACGAAGAAGCTTGAGCTTGGCAAGTTCCAAGACATTTGCGGCCTTTGTTGGCTGTGATAGATCCATTGCAGCTTGGTGGAGAGCCCAGAAGCTACAAAGATGAGCGTCCATGATGATTATCCACGAGTGATTCAACAAAACACGTACAGAGGGCGGCCAAACATGCAGATGAAGGCAAGCGACCGAATGTCTGTGAGGGTGAGCTTGTTGGGCTTGATCTTCTCCACCAAGGTGGGATGGCAGTCAAATGGAAACTCCGTGTAGGGCGCCAATAATCCATCTTGACTGCGCTTCCGGGCAGATGGGGCAACAGAGGCCGGCGGCGCTAGATCACCAGCTCGCGATGCGGTCGAGAGGAACAGCGTGAAGATGGGGGCGGTAGAACAGTCCGCTAACGCTTTGGTCAAAGCGTCGTAAACGAGCCCTTCAGCATCGCTGGTGTCTCGAACCAAAGTATGTGCTTCATCGATATAGATCAAAATCTTCAGAGCACCGCGGGCTTCGCCATGGGTTGCACTACTGAGCTGGGCGAGAGGAAGTCGATTTGTCAGCTTTTCAATGGTTGCTGAGGGGTTGAGGTTGATCAGAGCTTTCTTTCGCTAATTAACCGCACCGGGCATCAGCTTCAACGCGAAGGAGGGTAACATAGAACACACTTCTGCTTCTTCCTTGAATTTAACAGATACTTGCTCGTATACGCGAGTTCGTATAGGTGCAAACCACGCTCTCCAAGCCTTAGCGACGGCACGGGTATCTTGCAGGTTGATGCCTGGTTGACTTGAGACCATGTTTGTGAATTGTTCCTCGATTTTTGTGAACAATATATCAAGAAACAGTTTGAACAGGAGCACGCAGGTTGAGTATTTTTTGTGGCCAAAGTGACAAAACAACTCATAGAAGTGATGGTCGCACAGAGGATAGGCCCCATCTAAAGAGAAGCCAAGTCAGCCGTCACTAACGCCGTGAAGAGTGGGGGTGCTGACACTTCTGCTCGTCCTTAGGTGCTCGGATGTTGATGGGGATCGTCACAATGAGGTTTTCTATCTCAGCGACACATCGCGATTTGCCGTACCCAGAGGATTGTATAATTACTCCAGTGTTGCAGTACACGGGGGATCGATCGTCCATCAAGATGTTGTCAAGCAATATTTCGTGCGCGTGCCCTTGATAGGGCAATGACCAAGCCTTCAAAACGTCGTCATGAACAACTATGAAAATAAGCCCGATTATCACTAATCCTGACTACTTATGGGACGCAAGGCAACATCACATACCGGTTTTCCCAACTGATTGTGGTGACGAGTCTTCATCAGGAAGGGGGACCGTGAGCGACTTCATGTCGACTGTATCAAAACCGTTTTGAGTGATCATCAGAGGGGGGNAAGAAGGGTGGCAGCCTGCGTACTTAGAACTTGGAGAAGCGGTGCAAGGCCGACGCTCCCTCCACACTGCGATACCGCAGCTCGTACGCTTTCAAGCCGAGTAGTGGGGACCCGAGCGGGAGAAGATCTAGAGGGATCCAGCTTGGCGCCAAATGAATCCCTAGCCATGTTCATATAGTGGATGCATAAAAGCTGTAGATCCCGGTCGCTCGAGGTTGGCCCAAATTTCAGGCTTGGAATGTCGAGCTCGAATAGATCGGCGAAATCATTGACGGCTTCCTGTTGGTCGGGGCTCAAATCAGAGAGCATAGTCAGTTGTCGATACACCTTGGATTTTTCCAAGGCATCCGCCAAGCCATCTTCAGAATCTACCGCCATCTCAGAGTCTATACCAGGGATGCATTGAGAATGTAGTTCTTGGGGGGTCTGTGTGACTCTACCTTGGTTCGTCGGTTCTGATTCTTGAAAGTGAGGTCTTAGGAGCACAGCTTGATCGTCTACGGTAATTTAGGGCAATTGTTCCAAATATCATAGCCTTCGAAGACGGACATAGTATGTCAACGAGAGGTTTGAGGGTCTGCGTGTTATCGTCTTGGTTCAACGCATAATCTGTAAATATTTGCTCAATGGACTCGCTTCGGGTTGTGAGTACGTCGGAACGTCGATCCGGAGGATAGTTTGACCCTTTCTCTATGTCGATAGCCGCAGCATAGTCCAGGTATGAAGCAATAAAGTGTTCAAGAAAATATGTCCTGTCTTCTGGGCTGTTGCGTGTCAACCACAGCGAGCGTATGAAATAGTCCAAGTAGGGAGGGGGTATTCCGATACTAAAGTCGGTTTGAAGATCGTAACGAATTTTCTTCGACGTGGGCTCGTCGCCGGGTTCTTCAGAAGTTTTGCGTTTAAAATGGTGATGATCCATATAGCAAAACAATCCAATGAAGCAAGAGATTCAGAACGCTGAAACAACAAGTTGAAGTTTGAAAATTTGAAGCTTGAAGTATCGGAAGCAGTCGACAGGCGCCAAAGAAGCGCCGAGCGCTACTGCAACTTCAACGACGATCCTTCTTCATCTTTACTTCCAAGATGCAGGATCGTAGTAGCAAGGACGCCTTCAAGGGCCTGACCCAAAAGCTCTTCAACAAAATTGCTGAACGCCTCGATATTACCCCAGACTCCGATGTGCGTTCTTTGTTCTTCAGAGTGTTCATGTTAGTCTCATCAACCCAGAAAGGCTCATCAACAACCCCCACCCCCCAAATCCAGTGTCGATTCAACCACAGTATCAATACGATCATAACCCGGCGACGGGGGACTTGATTCAGAGCTTTGACGCGTTGGCGTTATCCGGAAAACCTCAGCCCCCTCCTCCTCCTCCACATCCCCATAGCCAATCCGACCCCGGCTCAACGGCGTTTGTAGGAGGGTTCTACGCGCCGCCAGCGAATGGGTCTGGTAGTAATGGATTCTCTCCGGGACCGCTTCCAAGACCGCCGGTGATGCCTATGCCATACGCGCAACCACCGCCCTACGCACAGGCTCACCCACAAACATCACTGACGATGCAATACGCATTACAGCAAGGCGACATAAATTTACCTCCATCCAGACCTGCATCTACCTCTGTCCTTCCATCACTGAACGATCTCAACAAGTACGCTGCTCCCATCCAAACGCCCACGAAAGTTAAACCGCATGCACCGGCGATTAATACCGCGTCACCATCATCTTCGACCGATGTTAGCCTCTCGGCATCGAAGCCAAAGCCAGTGAAGAAGCCACCTCGTCGACGCGCGTCGTCTGATCCATATGTTCCGACACCCTCATCGCCTATAACACCTTCGATCAGCGCGAAAGGCGATTCGGGAGCAGTGCAGTGCAATGGCACGACTAAGAGCGGGAAACGGTGCACACGCCAGGTGAAAGGGAGTCTGTTGTCTGGGATCGACGGCGGAGGGGAAGTGTTTTGTCATCAGCATAGCAAAGAGGTGATGGTACAGTCTGGGTTTTATGCAAGGAAGAATGGAGAATGGGTTGTCTTTGATGGTACGTGATTTTCTTGCGGAGTCGATGCTGTATCTAATTTGGAGTAGATTGGATTCCGTCGTACCTGCAAACAGACACTCAAGTGATGCTGAGATCAGAGATGGAAAAATCCAAGTCATTGAGTGACGTGGATGGGTATATCTACACATTCGAGATCATCGGTGCGTACTACCTTTCGTCAATGCGCACCTGGCACCCAGGCTCAACGAGCTGAAAGATCATGCTTCACCCACCATCAAGCTCAAAGTTGGACGAGCTGTGAACCTCGTCAAGCGGATTGACGAGTGGAGCAAACAGTGTTCATCGAAGGAGCAAGTCCTTCGTGGGTGGTATCCAGGTGTTGTTGATCCCGAAGATGGAGATGATGACTCGACGATTGACTTTGGTGGCGGCGGAGGCGTGAGCTTGTTGAAGGGTAAAGTGCGTGCTGGGGCCAAAGGTCCTTTGTGTCATCGCCTCGAACGGTTGGTCCACCTGGAATTAGCTGACCTGGCTTTTTCTGAGCCATACCTACACGCATCCTGGCCGAAGCTTGACGCGCCACCTGTTGCATCCTCAGCCTCCGGAAGTAATAGCGGCAGTGGCACCTCGACTCCAAAAAAAGGNTGCCAAGGGGAGGGGATACATCAAACCTTGTCCAGACTGTGAGTTTATCCCTCGCGGTCTTAGGACTGAACCCTCGCTTACTACTTTCTATGTTTAGGTGGCCAACTACATCAAGAGATCTTTGAGTTCACTCGAGTCAAGAAGGGGCGGTACAAAAACAAAGAATGGGAGTTGATTGTGAAGCCGGTAATCGAGAAATGGGGTGCCTTCGTTGAGAGTTATGTGTAAGTGATGCATCGCGCTTGAGGCCTCGCCTCTGGATCTGGGACACTCGAAACCGAGTCGACCCCTCCGTATCCTCGGAATGTTTTTGTTGTAATTGTAAACTATTGTGGACGTCTCGCCATTGTTTCCCCTACTGCACATCGCGCTATCCACCATACCGTCACGCACCAGTTTACCCTTCTCTTATAACCTGATATCTGCTCCTTCCCTCTGTGCAATCTTTGCGGCTTCCTTGCGTGTAATTTACCTCCTAGTTCCAAACCGAACATTGCCTTTCTGCCGCCTGGTGACCTTCCCTACTGGGCGTCCTCGCAGGGAATTTTATGACCGCATTCGAACCACATGCTAACCGCACCGTAGTGATTTTCCTTTCCCTCACGGACGACAGGCAAGGTGTTCGAATGTGGTCGAAAAAAATGATTCGACCCAGGCTCGAACTGAGGACCTTCTGTGTGTAAGACAGATGCGATAACCAACTACGCCATCGAACCTGTGGCTTGTGGTCGTCTACAGAACTATTGGTTCCACTCACGCCGTAAAATTCAAGCAACCAACCGCTTTCTCCAAAGCAACTCCAAAGAGTTGCATCATACTCAGTAACTTACCACCATGGCTTGGAGATGCACGGGAGCAACGAACTCTGAACTCATCACAAACATGCATTCGAACGAAATCATCAGAACAGAACGCGTAGCTCAAGTTAGCATCGTTCCGAGGCACTGCGAGTCAACGTCGACGGCTGATTAGGATTCAAATATTCAATGCTGGTAGGCTATGGAAAAAGTCGATCGAGCGAACTATGTTTTGGCGAAGGATAAGCCGTATGCTTATGAGGATTCTCCTCAGTTGAGTCGTTTCATGTTCTCTTGGCTCTCAGCAAAACTTAACCAGGTTTTGTAGACCAATTGGATACGGTGCAACCATCTCAGCACCTCATATGGTGGGCGGCGATGCCTTGCTCAGTCTCAATCGTATAGATAATGTCAAAACTCTCAGCACGCGTACGCAGTAGAGCACCTCCTCGATCGCCTGAAACCGGGAGCGAGAGTTCTCGACGTCGGAAGCGGATCTGGATACCTTGCTGCTGTTCTCCATCATCTTGTTTCTTCTGAATCATCAGAAGGAAGGAATGGAATGGTAGTCGGAATTGAGCATATTACGGAGCTGGTTGATAGGTCGATTCAAAACCTTCAAAAGGATGGGCTCGGAGAAGCGTTGGAATCGGGTTGCATTGAAATCGTTGCTGGGGATGGACGATTGGGTGAGTAACCGTCTGGATTCGAATGCGTCCACAGATAATATGGGGCTGATTTATCTGGTGCTCTCAGGATATCCTTCATGTGGTGAGCATCAGACGTTTCTGCTTATTTGTAGACCCTGCGTTTTTNGATGCGTTCAATAGGTCCTTATGATGTTATCCATGTCGGGGCAGCCGCGCCAACTGTCCCACAAGCCCTCATAGACCAGCTGGCATCACCTGGGAAGATGTTCATACCTGTCGGAACATACGCGCAGCACATCAAACTCGTGGAGAAAGATAACCACGGGAATGTCTCGCAGGAAAAGATCATGGATGTTAGAGTAAGTCTTCTTGGAATGTTCCGTCTTTCTTCTAGTCTAAAAACGTCCCTATACTAGTATGTTCCTTTGACCGATTTGGAGAAGCAGAGAAACGGGGCTTGACCCCCAACAAGAACATACGTTTGCGAGATTGTCTACATGACGACGCGCGGTCCTAGGAACTTTCCCAAAAAATTATATTTTACAAGACGTTGTATCGCCGCTCCAAATGTTGGCAACCATGACCCCCGAAACCCTGTCGATGTAACGTTCTTCCTCAATGAATTTCCTATGACACGGTTCTTCCTATGTTCCTCAAATAACCACATCCACGTCTGTGAATTGCTTCAATTTCTCGACCATCTCTGCTTTCGGATGGCGTCTCTCGTGGGCGGATGACCGTAACTTCTTGATAGGTACTCCAGATTCCGCACGACTCCGGAGGAATTCAACCAACGGCGATGGGTCATTATTCACGACCACTTCAAGATCCATGCCAAAGATTGTGATACCTTCAAGATGGTTATGTCCCTTTAGCTTTTCCCAAACTTGCGTTAGATATGTCTCGTCGGTGCTGATATCGAGTGTTTCTATATTTGGCCACAGGTGTAGAAAGTCTGCGTAGATTCCGGACGTGTTGTCGGTGAAAACAAGCGATTTTATTTCATCTGGGGAGATGGCACTGAGAAGACGGTGGGTTGCATTGACAGAGCGATGAGAGCACGAGGAAGGAAATTCCATGTATACGGCGTCGTCGACCAACACACAAAGCTGGTTTGGGAAGAGATCCACGGTGAGCGAGGATGGGGGGCTTTGTGCACAGAACTCGGAGACATTGAGGATTTGAGCCTGCGTGATCGTCTTCACTGGAGTGGCAGTTGATTTCAATTCATATCGGGGAAACTGGGATTGCGAATGATGTTTGATGGTTGAGATAGAGTAGGTCGCATCGAAGTGGCTACTCGTCGTTTTGAAAAATAGCAAGCTTGGGGCTTCAATCGGGTCTCGCTGGAATGCGGTAAGGTTCTCGGCATCGACATGGGATAAGGGCATGACTACATAGGATAGATGTATATATTCCAGCTTTGGCGTAGCTTCGATGGTGGCCAAGATGTCTGATATGGTGAGCACCGGGAGGCGATCTATGCTGCCATCAAGGGTAAGTGACACCAATCGAGGGAAGCTGTAAACACGCCGGGGTATGTTGCAGTGTACAACGCGGAGAGACTGAAGGCGTGGAAAGTCCTGCTTCAAGAACGAGCAGAGAGATGGGACTTCTTCTCCTTCATGCTCAACATAGAAGGTGTGCAAGAGGGGTAACGAGCAAGCGCTGTAATCCAGCGCATCAATATCCACCGATGTAGCGCGGTAGATATTGATATGCTGTAATCTGAGCATGTGGGGTCTGAAGAGTGGCCAAAGTTCTTCACGGCGCTCCGCAACGGGGATCTTGTCGTAGGCCAGTAGTGTGAGAGGGACAGATCCCGACCTCTCTAATACTTCTGCAGCTAGGGCTGGTTTCGTTATGAGGTCGATGTACTCCCAAAGGAGGGGGATTTCAGAAGGATGTTTCTCCACCGACGAGAAACCTGCGAGACGGCGATCCAACGCAAAGAGATGGGTATGGATGGATGGAGCGGTGCATCATGTCCGAGGTAAAATGATAGCCAGCATGCAGCCTTCAAATAGTGGACGGTCTCCACTAATAGCTCTGCAGGGAGGTCGTCGATGTTGACCATGTTCTCGCCGATAGGCCACCAGTGCCAGGCTGTAATGTAATAAAATTTCTGACAAGGCTGTCTCCACGTGCGGCGCCGCTGGCCTGGAAATTAAGCCCGCACCACACGGGGCTGAAAATTCTCAAGGGAAGGATGGCAAGCCATATTCATTGTGACGTTAGCCTGAGGGTACATAGGAGCTACACAATGTTCCTACAAAGCGTTGACATGCTCCAACGCATCTCTCACAAGTTTTTTGCTCTCGTGAGACCGGGGAGAAATTTCGCAAGGAAGTTCTTCAGGATGCCTGAACAGAGGAATGTGTCGCTGTGAAACATGCTTAAGGTTGTGGAAAACCAGAGACCCACCTTGTCAATCCAGCGCCGTAAGTAACATCGATCGGGGTTCTTGCAGTCGTCGGGGTGATCGAGAGGGTTGCCAATATGGTAGCGACTGCTATCCAAATGCTTGAAGTAGCCAAGTGCCGACCAGGGCAGATCCTGGTAATTGTGACATCACCAAAGCTTATTGAATAGTGATCGTTTTCCCGCAAAAAGACCCACGCTCACCGACGACCGAATCCAAAAGCAGCAGTAAAGGGAGGCTCTTCGTTTCCTCCAATTGATTTTGGAAGGTAACGTAAGGGGTTGAAAGTCTTGGGATCCTTGTACATGTTCTCGTCCAGTGACATCGCACTGAAATGAATTAGGTCCAGATGTTTTCAGTCGTTCAACCAAAGAAACGACGTACTAAGCATTGGCAAATACATACGAACCCTTTGGTATAAACATTCCTTGATATACGTCGTCTGCAGTGGTGCGATGGGGGATGCCTATTACGCAGATATCAATACGGACCAGTAGGACTGAGACAAGCTGCGTACCTAGCGGTGCGATAGGGTGCCACCTACATACGAAACGAAGAATCTATGTTAAATTGAAGAACCAAAGGTTTGCTATTCTCACCTGAACAATTCCTCAACTAGTCCTCCCACGTATGGCAGCTTATCAAAGTCCTCGAAAGTTGGTAGGCGGTCTCGTCCAACGACACGGTCAATTTCCTCTTGCCCGCGTTCTTGGATATGCGGATGAAGGAGGACGATTACGAAGAACATGGCGAGCTCAGACCATGTCTTTTGGGGATAATTAGACTTGAAACAAAGGTAAGACGATGGGGCAGAAGGATACTTACCGTGCCTGCACCTGCGGCGTATATCACGCCAGCAGTACCCCTCATATCTTCCAAGTGTTCTTGAGTTGGACTGGGGGGCGAATTTTCAAGGAGCGTAGAAAGAAAGGACAGCTTTGGTGTCCCTTGGAGCTGGAGATAGAAAATTCAGTCTGCTGGAATGGAGTATTCCCTAAGACAAGTCCTACATATTCAGCCCGAGTTCGGTCGAACGGGAGGTCTTGTAGCTTAACAATCGATGGTCTCCACTTCCGCGCGACATTAGCACAATGCGTTCCGGGAAACCAGGAAGGGAGGTAGCGAACTATGACGATCAGAATAAGTCTTGAAATCTGAACGGATGTGGCGCGAAAAGTACTCGCGGACGGGAAAGAAATCAACTGGATTGGCACCAGGATTCCCGGATTCGGACATTGATGATATATGGGCATTTGAGAGCTTGATATACTCGTCGTTGTCAGAGACAATCTGATGACCGTAGGCAATTCGCATCGCTATAGCGGTCGAGAAGCTATGGGATAAAGATAGCTTACTTCCTATCTCGGCTGGATGGGGTGAAAAAACATACCGACTGAGAAGATGATCATACTTCCCGTCGTTGGATTCCATCAAGCCAGCCACAAGTAAGTGCGCATTTTGAGCTTGCATGTGTTGAAATTTGGGACAAACATGGGGAGCGAGCTGTTGATGGAGTAGTTTGCGATGCTTCCTGAACCTCGGGCCATAGCGTAAGAACGCGGCCGTGGCTTCCCATCCCAACCTGGAAGTAAGTAGAAAACGAAGCGCAGATCACATCAGCTCATCAATGTAGCGTGACGACTAAGGTCACGTACAACTCATAGACAGTTAGATTCGGACGGTCGCTATACAGAGCACTTCGTTGTTCTAGAAGGTCGATCGCGACTTTAACACTGTTTAAGATGATCATTGGGCGCCCAATCATCGTGAAGTATACGATGTCGCCTTGGAGGGTTTAGATTAGTTTTCATAACTTCTTTGCACAAGAAGAGAAGGGGGTATTTCACCATATGTCTTGGACCATTCAGTGTATAGAAACTCGGGGCGTGATTCCGGAATTCTACGCAGGTGTCCTAGCAAGAACTCTCCTGGTGGACCGGGTGGGAGTGGAATTCGCGAAGCGGCTTTGAGGTGCCTCAGGTAGAAGTAAGATAAGAAGCAGACGATACCTCCCAGTATGGCAAATAACATGTTGCTGAGGTGAAGAGGTATCATGGGGGCTTTTCCGTTGTTTTCAAGAGAGTCCAAGCCCAGCTTGGGGTACATATGTATCCGGCTGTGATTGCGATTCAGTCAAAGACATCACCCTGGGGTTGCCCTGGGTGATTGCGAAAAAAATTTCAGGATACAGAGTGCAAATCATTGTGCAGAAAACGCGCCCATGTACCCTGAGAAAACAGGGTAGTGACTGTGAAGCAATATCATCCAGAAGTAGGGAAGTTATAGCTGAGAATTGAAGGGCGGCTGGCAGTCTCGCACTGAGGGCGTCGACCCGAGCAAACTTCGGGCGGCCTTGCCGATATGCGTTGTTGAATATCCCAAGAATATCCCAGGCATTTCTGACACATACGATGTGCACAAGTTCCCAGGTTTTCAAAAGAAGGCAGTAGTACTAGAAGTTCGCAAGAGTGAAGCAGTCATTACTGAGTTCCGAGTTGGCTTCGGAGTGGTGGCGAAATTCCGGTCTGGTTGCAGACAAGTTGAGGCGCTTCTTCGGCGCTTCTCGGCCTCTGCCCTTTGCCATCATGATCAGCGCTGTCCGTGGTTCTCGAGTCTCGAGTGGACACTCAAAAGCGTGGCCTCCATTGAGGGTCTATTTCCAATACTTTCAGCTCGAAACGCGAATACTACACCCTCAAAGGTCTTTTCTGATATGGAACTGTGCTTGGAACCTCGCGCATGAAGACTCCAAGAAGACTCTTTCCATTGTCCTACCTTTATGTAAGGCGACAGATGCCGTGACCAGTGTAACCAGTGACCACTGTCAACTTTGCAAATGAAAGCTATGCTCTTGTGGAACTGACCATATTGCTGGGTGGCTACTCTGTCAAATCCGTTGCACAATCCGTTCACAAAGTGGTCGCCACGAAAATGTATAAAAGGCCGGCCTATCCAGCTCACAAATAACCCCCCGAAATCTCTCACTAAGTCCTCAGAAACGTCCCTTTATCAGAATCAGCGACTATGGCTTCTACTTCCAACTCAAAAGAGGAATTTGGTTTTTACACTGAAGCTGGGAATCCCGCCGCCTACCTTGGGTCTGATAGTGCGTCTCGTTTTTCTCAAGGTTGCCATATTACCCCCAAGGAACGTGCCCGGAGGGTCAATGAAAACCAATCCACTTCTTACAGTGACAGTGAGACTGAGACCGAGACGGAAACGGAAACTGAAACGGAAACTGAAGATGATGCTGAAGATTCTGGATCCCACGACGCTGTCCGGCCAACTAATCTTTTGGATGCTGCTTCCGTTGGACAACAGGCGAAGCGACATACAGAGGCGCAGGAGAGGAGCAAGATCCTTCCTGGCCAAGCACCTTCTACCAATCAAGTTCGACTACCCATCCCGCATGTTGGCCCTGCCCAACCGCAAGCCTATCGAGAAGGGCCATTTCAAGAGTTCTTGAGAAACCTTGGTCCTGTCTACCCTACGCCAGGACCAAACTTTGAAGAACGACCCGTTCAAATTCAAGCCTCTGCTCGCGCAATCCGAGTTCCAGATCTCCCGTTCGTGTTTCCTGAGCTTACTGACGTCCAACCTCTCCAACAACAGCATTCTATGGGCGAGCCCATTCCTGCGCCAGCTCAAGCTCCTGTGATGCAACCCTCCTTCCCCCAAGGGAACACTGTCGGCCCCATTAATGTTCCCCGAGAACGTCACCAAACATACCGCTCTCGTGGTCAAGCACCTTTCCATCCCCATGGCGGCCAAGTTGGTGAACCACTCGAAGGACTTGTGTTAGGCCCTGATTTTGATCGCCGAGTCTCGAAACTCCTCGAAAAGCAGCCACTACCCCAACCTCCTTACCCGCCCCTTGTCAACTACGTCCCACTCCATCAGCAGCGTCTCGCACCTCCTCAGCCTCTACCTACGCAACAGCAAGCTCAACCTCAACCGGAACAGGAACCAGCTCCTACCGTCCGACTTCAAGCAACTCTCCAACCGAACCTGGCTCAACCGCTCCCGAATGTTGATCAGCAGCGAAGTCGCCCTGTTGAAGAGGAACAAGTCAAACCCTCCGTCCCAGCAGACTTGGACGCAGTAGTTCAAGGCCACGGCCTAGGCCAGGGCAATAATTTCTTTTATGGCTGCAATGTCACCTTCAACACTGGTCCCCCTCGGCGTTCTCGGTCATACGGATATGAGCGTCAGCGCGAAGAAGTCCATCCCTACCGACGCTCTCACAAAGATATGAACAACATCGATAACAGCAACGGTGTTCGTCGTGCTCGAGGGGATTCTCATAATCATCAAGATCAGAATATGGCTTTTTCTGGTTTCGACGGTTTGGGAAGTCCTGCTCAAGCACATGCGTTTCAAGGACCCCAACAAGCTCGATCTCAACCTCGGTATCGTCGTCAATATGATCAGGATATTGGCGCCGGGCCATCTCGTCTTCACGCCACCTTCTAAGAGTTCTTTCTACCCAGGAGGGTGAGTTTGGACCGTGTTGTGGCACACACCCCTGGTACTCACTGACGCTCATCGTGGACCTGCTTCATTCTGAATTCATAGCAAGCACATCTATCACCATCTCCTCGTCCCTCTTCTTCTCTTTTATATTTTCTCCTTTTGTTTCGTTTTTCCTTTACCCCGATTGCGATATGTATTATATTCTATCTGGTGGTGACCCTTCCCTACGGCCATCGTCAACCACAGCCTGATTTGGCTTTTACCTTACCCTTTATCCTACTTGATACCATGTCAATGCCGATTTCGAGACCTATCGCTGCGTCTCCATTCCGTTGTCTGTTCTGACCTTAAGTTCAAACTCATGTGTCCCTCAATGTGGCGATGGATGGTGCTGGTTGCGAGCGGATGAAGAGGTAGATATAATTATCGTCGGCGGGAGATACGCGGTTGGTTTCAGTGCTTTTGTGGACAGTTTTGCGTGGTGATCGATGAGTCAGCAGGCTTAGCTTTTGTCCGTCGTCTCCACCGACCCGAGTTCATTGTCTGTCATGACAACCACCGTGTTGGGCTTTTGTCCCACTGACTCGAGTTCATCGTGTGGCACAGTGACCACCATGGCTACTGCTCGCCACCCAATTCTATATAAATCTCGTCTACTTCCTCTGCCTGGATCCCTCGTTCAACTCCTTGGTCTTCCAACGGTCGTCACCTTCATCATCACCACTGACTCCTCACCATTACCATCGCCATGGTCAACGTCACTGGAAGTAACGGTCAAGACCCCGGAAATGGTATGACACTACTTGCTGCTCACGCTGCACACTCTGAACACCCTTTCTTTCAGTTCCTCCTGATGACATTCTTCGTGATACACTCCATGGCTATGCCAGAGAGAACTTGACACTGGAGATTCGTCTTGAGCGTCTTATCTCTGACCTTGGTTATTATATTAAGTGAGTACTCTTCCAAGCTGCTCATCCTTTCTCGATACTGATGTACATGATTTTATTAGGCGAACCAAGCTTAGTCAACTCAACAAGAAATTCGGTGTTCCTAGTGTTCGGAAGCCCCCCAACCGACCCATGGCAACGACCCTGATTCTTGCCAAAATGGCCGAGGATCCCCAGCAACTCAACGGACCCAACGCAGTGAAGACGTTCCTATCCCTCGACGGTGTTGCCATCCCTCGGTGAGTTCAGGCTGACGAAATATGTGCTTCATCAGTGTTCCTCATATGCTGATTAATAGGAGCACGGTGCGCGAAGTCATGCATGACAACGCTCCCGAGGGTGCCGCGCTTCGCCAACCTGGCGGTCGTAACAAGATTCAGCGCAAAAACCTTGTTTCGTATGGTGTCTTCCAAGAAGTGAATATGGATGGCCACGAGAAGCTCGGGCGCGCTGCCCTTCGCATGGGGCCAGTCGGAATTGACATCTATGGATGCAGGGACAAATGCACCGGCCTTATTGCGCGATTGGTTGTAGTTCCGAATGCCAGGAAAGCGACCACGATTGGTCACTTTTACTTGGACTTCATAGAAGAGTACGGTGGTATGTATCTGATGCAACCTAGTCTTGTCTCTCTCCGTCCTAACCCTTTCATCTATAGCCATTCCCCTTCAGGTCACCGTGGATAAAGGCTCTGAGACCGGCGAAATGTACGCCTTACATACATCACTCAGGTAAGCCAGCTCTGCACGCCTCCACTTCCCAAGATACTCATCTTCGGTCATCTCAGAGAGCAACTTACGCCCGAACTCGACCTCGACCAGTGGCCCGCCTTCGTTGCCCTCAAGAGCGTTAATAACGTGGTTATTGAAGGCTGCTGGCATTGGCTTCGCAAGTCCGTTGGTCATTCCATAGAGGATGTCCTTGCTGAAGGTCGTCATAATGGCTTGTTCAACGCCGGAAACGACATCCATGTGTACGTCTGCTATTTGATAACCTTTCCCCCATACTCATGGTATCGACGTATTCTAGTAACCTTTTCAATTGGCTGTGGCCTCAAATTGTTCAGGTTCACCTCAACGACTACCGCAACTACTGGAACTCTCATCGAGTCCGCAAGCAGGACAAGAAGCTGATGCCGTCCGGGGGCACACCTCTCGATATGTATTCACGGCCCAGCGCATATGGTATTGAGCGCCTGAGCCGACCAGTATTGAGCACCGTCATTCACACCCTCCGTCAAACCATCGAGGTGTCTCGTGATGAGGCATTTCGTTGGGTTGATGATGATTTCGCGCAGCTTGCTGAACATGTCTTTGCTCAGATTGGATCGCCTACTCTTCGTGCCCAAAATGGTTGGGAGATCTTCGGTAGAATGACAGCGTATATAGATGAGATGTAAATTTTGATAGCTTATTCAATGTTCAGAGATGATTCAATGAAGTTTTCCAAGTCCATCTAGATGCGGAAACCTGTCTTCCTTATTTCTATTTTTCTCCTTCACACTTCCATCTTTGAGCTTACCACATCCTTTCATATACGCTGTCACGTACGTTACTATAAGTCCAAAGATCCCAAAGTAACTATTCTCAGCGCTCTCACAATCCTTTCGGTGGGTAAGCTCCTAGCCCCTGGCTGCCTCGATGACGCGTCCATCATAGAAACACAATTGGAGTAGCTCCTAATATAGCTTGGTATACATAATCTGATGAATTTACAGATGATTGAGCCTTTATTCAAGGCAAACATACAACGTTACGGTACTGTTATAATTCGCCCCAATCTCAAAGCTCCTATCGCGGGGTTCGAAGTTCAGATAATGGACGCCCTAGGTGCCTAGGCGCCTACGCAGATGACTCACACCGACGGTGTCTCAATGGCGTGTCCTGGCAACAGTCTAGGTCTCCCGCTCTGAACAATGAATGACTCTATGCTAGCCACCCCCCACTCTTTGTTCCGATGCGATAAACCTGACCACCTTCGTTGCGCCGTGGCGACCTCAATATGTGGCTCATCACCTGAGTCTTTCGCATTGTTGTCACATTGTCCGGGGTTCATCTGTCGTCACAGCTACTCTTGAATCTCGAAGCTTGAGCACCCATGTCAGTGGCCAATGCCATGTCTAAGCACGCTGCTACCAACCAGCAGTCTCATTGGCATGGTCAAAGAGAAGTAGCCACAATCGGTGACCACCATGTTTCGGGCCACTCAGTTGACAGTATTTATACCAGTGCAGATCTACATTTACACCGCTGTTATCCACACTTCAACTTCATCTGTACTCGCTATCTTCCCCTCTCGATACTTCCACACGTCCACAAACAATGGACGTAACTCTCTGCGCTGGTGAACGTGTTGGCTCAGGATGCCGGTCCAAATTTCCATACAAGGAAGATGCCGGACTGTGTTGCTGGTGCTTAACGCTCAGTGAATACGACCCTCAGTCAGAGGAGTGGAAGCGCATCAAGGTCAGCTGTTGTATTTTGATGACCTTCTGTTGAAATGTGACGCTAACATCAAACATATCCTCAGAGTTTACCCCGATGCCTAGAATGTGGTGCTTTCGGAGAGAATATCGAGGATGAATGCTGTGGATCCTGCCGAAAGAAGAACAAGGGTAAGTAAGAATAGTTCATGCACTCTGTTGGTATTAATCTTGTCGCTTCAGAGCTCAGACATGAAGAGAGCGCTGAACGCCATAATCCTGTCACTCATGATCGCGCTCAGGTATTTCTCTCTCAGATGAATGCCGGCAAGCAACGTCAAAGTCAGGTTGCTGTTGGCCACTACCAGCCGATTCGCAATGTCTCTACCACCCCATCTATTCCACTTACCAACAAGTCACTCCACGCAATGCGCAGTCAAGGACGCTCTGCATCCGCGTCACGGCAGTTCACCGTTTGCGTCACCCCAATGGTCAACGGTAAAATCAGCACTTTTTTAGGGGGTATCTCGAGTAGTTACTCTTCAAATAGCATGATGGGAGGTGCGTTACATCTTCCCTTTACACGCTCACCCCTTACTCAATCGAGTTCAGATATCCTTCAGGCGACACTCGATAACTTCAACCTTACCTGGGTCACACGTATGCCAGCCAATCTCACTCGGTAAGTGTCAGCCGTTGGCCAGCTTTCCTAACTTCTTACCCTCTTTTAGAGATGATGTTCTTCTTCGATGGCACGGCAACCGCCGTTTTGAGGAAGGGGAGCATGGCAGTGTTGGCGAACTCTATGACTATCACCGTCAAGCGGTGCATTCTGCCTCGTACCTCGATAAATTGCCACCTCAGTGGAAGACTATCCGGTCAGGAAGCAGCGGCATTCCCCTTTGCTTTGAAGTCCACATTGATACATTCAAAGTGAGTAATTTTGTTGTCTTCAACGCACGGCCAGTTAAGCTACTTTTTCAGTGGGAAAGCCGCACCGGATGTGTCGTTGACGGTGCATTCGGACCTGAGCCCAAGCGTAAGCGCGGTGCTCATAGTCAGCTTACATCTGGGAAACCATCCAAACGTGGCCGAGTTATTGAAGGTATGTCATCCGCTGTATTGTGCTTGTTCATGGCATGCGCTCTAACATCTGTTTTGAAGCTCCTCCTCCACCACCAGCGAGAACTATTCCCATGCCGGTCTCCACTTTTATTGGAAACCAGACTGGTCGACGCACTGGGTTCAATAAGCGCGTGTCCTCAGTAAATAGGTTGGCTACTGAAGGGTCAACCACGGCCGTGAAACTTCAAATCGCCAAGATTTCGCTCGACGCCAAAACTGGGATTGTTGACATTACATGGCCCGATGACAGTATCTCCGATGTTGAAGGTGCCGTAATTGCCAACACACCATTCCAACAGGGTCGCACCAAGAAAGCCTACTCAGTGAGTATTGCCTTACGCATAATCGAGCTGTGATCTCAACATTCTACAGGTTGCTTTGCGTGACAAGAGCTGGGTTGCGAAGCGTTTCTTCAACATAGGCCATGGTCCCAACGAGGTCACGATTGATGAAAATAGCACCGAATTGGCGTGCGAGGTGGAGAGGCTCTACCAGATGAGTTGGTTTTTGGAGGCCTTTTATGATCGAGCGGATGAGACCGGAGCCGAAGTCAGTCAAGGTGCGTTCACAAGTTATTGGTCTCTGCGAGGGGATTCTGCTCACATCCCTTAGATTTCTCTGTCACCGATTGTCTCCTTGCTCGCGAAATTATTAGCGCGGCTGGGGAGCCATCCCCGGCGTCAGGCGTTGATTTTGCTCTCGATGGCATTACCAGAGCGGAAGTCACAACACGTGAGAAGTCGGTCGTATGGATGTTGGAGCCCCGACGATCCTCTGTTGTTGATAAATGGTCTGGAACTAACGTGCATAATGCCCATACCGATAAAAGGGGCATGACTATTGACGCGTTCACGCATTTTGCGTATGCATACAGTATGAAATCCCTTGTATTTGTGGATGTACAAAGTGCGTTAAACTCTCAATCCAAACTAATCAATCTATTGATATTTTACCCCGCCAGGTACATATGGCTCGCTTCCAAACGGGCGTGGAAGTAGTAATATCCTTTTCGACACAATGGCCCACAGCTCTGCACAGTACGTTGCAAACTCTCTTGTGTTATGTGAAGTCATCCCGCTTACTCACTCTCTCAGGATATCTGGGGTTGGTGATCAAGGTAAAGATGGTATTGCTCGCTGGGCCAGACAACATGTCTGTCAGCGAATGTGTCTCAGTCTTCAGCTCCCAACGATGCGCGAGCTTGAGGAGCAATCTTCTGACCATGAAGGTGATGTCGAAGGGGTCCTTCAAGGGGATGAAGATGAGAGCGCACCAGGGGAAGAGTAACTTAACCGTGTCCTCACTATTTCTTATGTATTATACTTGACTTGTACTTCTACGCAATCGCAACCATGTCTTTACCTTCTCCATTTTTAAGTGAGGTGTTTGTTACGCGGGTATTATCAGACTGGTATGTATCTGCCCGCATCGAGTAGATTTCATGTCCAAACGCCCAACTTCTACAAAGCTTGGAAGCAAATGGGGTGTTGCCTACGCGGCACACCTATTCCATTCATGGTTACGTGCATGTACCTCCCAGCTACTGCAAAAACCTGCCCGTGGTCAGCTCATGTATGCGTGGAAAGCACTCATTGATCTCACTAATTTGTCTTTATGGTGGACCAACCGCATGCAAGCTTCGATAGGTGGTGGCGTGCCCGAGAAGGAAGAGGATGAGTAGCAGGCCAACAACACCAGCTGGCGAGAGAGGCCAGGAGCGAGAGAGCATGTTGGCTGCATATTAAACCATTGTCATATCAGTCAGGCGAACGTTCGAGCTCAAAATAGACTCACCACAGGCTAAGCGCTGAGCGCGAGCGCCCGTTGAACGTCGAGCGCAAGCTATGAAGGAGCGACGGCGAACCAAACAAGACCATATTTTTGTACATTCCCCTATGAGAATGTACAAAAAGTTGTACATGTTTGTTGCAAGGTAGTGATTTCGAGTAACTGGGGGGGGGGGGGGGGTAAAATCCNATTTTACGGCGGATAAACAGCGGCTGGGCAGTATCAGAGACGGAATGTGCGCCATTGAACAGCAGGGTAGAGCATAGCTCCAAGGTCGGAGCCGCGCGTCTATCCCACTGCTTCCCAATGAGCACAAGACCATGGAACGACGACGACGGAGGGGGGGGAGAGACAAGCGAAACAAAAGCAAAATCAACAACGGAAGCAAATTGTTTATTTGTACATGCTATGCGGAGCCCGAATCACATGGTATAGGGGGGAAGACTGATGTGTGAAGGAGTCAGATTGATGGTGTCGAACTAGTTATTTGTACATGGTATGTTACAGGTGCATAGGGTGCGGGAAAATGAAAACTAGATGTAATTAGATGGTGTCACGAGCTAGGCAACCACACATCGAGAGATACAAAGTAGATGCATCCATGGATATCAAAGCAAATCAATGGCGTTAGCACCCGTACGCGCCTCAAACTAAAACGGTAGAAACATGAGTGGGGGCGCATCGCCGGTTGGGGAAAAAGATACAGACCTGGCATATATCAAGAAGAAATCGTAAATTGACTGATTGGGCTTTCGTACGCTTGACCCCAGAAACGTCAAGGAAGACTGATGAGTTCAGAAGTTGCCGGTGAGTATCATAAAAATGTGCAAGAGTTCCGGACGCGCTGCCGAGGTGGGGTAACAGATTGTTGTGCCATCGCAGGCTAAGATCCGCTCTACAGAGGGTTGGTCATCTACAAGGAGGCAGAGGAGCAATACGAACATACCCAATAAGTTCCATCTCTTTTGTCGCCGGAGCCCAAGCAACATTCCAGAAGGCGGCAAATTCTTTGGTGATATCTGTGATGGATTGACTGGTCAGATGGACGGCGCTTCCATAGGAGGAACAGCGCACCAGATAGGAACGTACGCGCCGGGAAGGGTCGCGAGATATTTCCAAGACGCATACTCTGTTTCCCACCAACGTAAAATGATGCGTTGACCAAGATGGTCCGCTCCCTGTCGCATTTGTTTAACAAAGCTAGGCCGATAGGTGCTATTACTTAGCACTCACTTCTTCGGGCTCAAGTTGAGTGGGTAGGTGGTCGACAACTTCTGGGAAGAATGCATTCGAGCGCTGTACGCGTCAGCTCGGGATAACTTTGCTGTAGTGACAATCTGTTGGAGAACGTGGGGATCTTGCTGGACTGGATATTGGTGAGAACCTATGCGTATGCATGAGATGCGGTGGCTTACGTTTCAACGAACAATCCTCGCACTTAGATTCATCAGCAAGGTGTGGACTGACGTTACCACAGTACAGGCAATATGGTAGACGCTGCGGACAAGTGTCAGATACGATACCTGGAAGACTGAGGTACTAGACTCACCGCTCGCCGGGCCCGCTCCTCAGGATCGTGAGCCGCTGAGTACAGCATCTGACATCGTTGACAAAGGCCTGGGCTAGCCTTGAACTCGTATTCAGTCGCGCAGCCCTCGCCGATTCGGGTACCTATACACCACTGAGGCGGCGCAGGTGATTTGAGAAGACAGTAGTGAGGAGACATGAGAGGACATGTCGCAGTGGCGACGAATAAATACAAAGGCGGAGTGGCATTTGCCTTGGTCACAAAAACAAAACGCGTCACGCGTGACTTGTCTCAGAATTCAACCGCGTATCATCCGCCGACCTTACCCCACCCGCAGCAGCGATAATCGTCGTCCAGGAGAACCCTTCCCTCTCCCGCACCGTCAGGCAGGGAAGCTCCCAGACGAACTTCTGATCAAAATCATGTCTATGGCGNTTAGACTATGACATGTTCTTCCGGACGGGTCCCGCGGAAATTCCTACGGGCAAGTCTCTCCTGCGCATTGCTCTGATCTGCAAGTACTGGTACAACCTCATTGTGTCGACGCCAACTTTCTGGAACGTCCTCGGCAACGAAACCAACCCCGCTTCATTTCGACTCCATCTATCGCACGCAGGCAAGAATGCGCCGATTAGGTTCATTCGAACACTCTTCACGCGTCAAGGACTACCCTCTGGATTCGTCAAGCCCATTCTCGCAGAATTCCATCGACTGGAAGAGTTTAAGACGGCCATTTTCCCCTGTGATATTCCTCTTTTCCTTGCAAAGGTCGCCGACGCAGCTTCCTTGAAGGATTTGGAGTTAGTTGTAGGCCGCGGCGCTCAGGACCAGCCGAAGTCTCTAGAATGCCCCGATATCTCCACTGGCGGTTCATCTCCTCCCTTTTTACGGACTCTCAGTCTCAGTGGAATCCGTGTCCCTTGGACGTCCCCACTTCTCTCACCAAACTTAACCAGCCTTTGCCTGGACAGTCAAGTTCGCTTTCAGAGTTACAGGGAACTTCACAACGTTTTCCACGTCCTTCGAGAGCTCAAAAGCCTAGTCCTCCATGAGTGTCTCCCACCGCCCCGTACCGGAAACACCCTCGGCCTCAGCCTTGATCTCCCCAAACTCCGCTTCCTTACCTTGCGCGATGACGTCGAACAGTCCACACGCCTCCTTTGTCACCTCCGAGCAGCTCTGTTTGAGGTCAATATTCTCGGTAACACAGTCATGGCTATGATCCCTCCCATGATCAAGGAGTGTATCCGACTGGTCTGTCCTATCCCCAAGCCATCACCTGAACCTTCATCGCACTTTTGTGCCTTTCTGCATCTGGCCTATCGCCCTGGAGGCTGGAAGGAACCACTTGAGTATCGCACCATCTTTCACAAGCGAGGGGCCTTACCTGGGACATCCGATCGTCGGGTAGAAGGTCGATTGTTTGTATCCCATCCTACCGATTCCGATATGGAGGCAATCATCGAGTCCTTCCCACTCGAGGACGCGACGGTATTAGACTTGGACTACAGTCCCACCAATGAATACCATTTCTGGTTCAACGTCGTTGCAGAGAAGATGCCGTCTGTGGAGCGGTTGAATTTGGGAGAAACGGCCTACGTCGGATTTATGAAGGCATATGGAAGGCATCTCGACGATCTTGCCAAAGGACACGCTGCACAGAATATATACTTCACCCGCTTGGTGGCGGTTAGGTGTTACAGAACTATAATGTCACCATTCCTAGGCCTGGAAGACGATGAAGACGAGGAGTGTACAAGAGCTTCAGAGATTCGCCGAAAGCTTTGGACTCTGGGTCTCCCTGATATCTCCTTCACGTAGGCCTAGGGGTTCTTCGTTTATCCTCTAAATTCCGGTTTGATACATATCGCACGATGATACTCATGGACTGATGACCTTCATGTCGGTTGGAATTCTATACTTTTATGTCATATTATGTATCTTATGTATATGCTTCATGTTCAATGCCAAAAACTCTATGCCAAAGCTTTTTCGGATCAATCAGGATCCAGCGTATATCCTACAGACTTCCATCACCGAACATCACATCGACCGAGTCTGGCTCCTGCACCGGCAAGTGGGGGGCAGTGAACAGTGGGAGTAACAGACCGAATAACATCTTGGGGAGAGGCCGGGTATTGGCAGTTGGGTGCTTGGGAGGATGGACATAACGCAGTGTGCACAGACCGGCGAATGTCATTGTATACCCCATCTCCAGGAATCCTGTGTGAGCAACATGAATGATGCGTAAGAGGAGGGAGTGACAGACGAAAGATACAGACTAAGCGAAAAGAGCCCTCGTGGAGATCGTCAAAACGTCCGGTACGTTCTCTTCCCCGTGTGCCGTCCCTGACTGCTGCGAAGAAAGTGGCAGCAGACGGCGTATTGGTGAATGTACCTAAGAGTAGTTGGGAGGAGAATTGGCTCGAAGCGCTGGTATCATAGTTGACTGGGCGCGGCGATGTCGAGTTTCTTGAGGTGGGGATACGGGGAGCGCAAGTCGAAAGTCGTCCATGCCGGGGGCACCGGCGCCAGCCCCAAGAGATAGAGTTCGGCTGGTTGACTTGGGCGGGGTGACGATATCATGGTACTCAAACAGCCTCCTACGCACCCTCGGACAGTGGCCGACTCCAGTGCGACAACACCCAAGCCGCGAAGTCAGCCAGCCACATATCCGTGGATCATAGAGCTTTGCTCACCACCAAACGGATTCCTGTCGGCTTGCTGAGCTAGTTAAAGCTCGAACTGCGTCGCGGCGGGAAGCTTAGTTGAAGAGCAAGGACTCGGGCCCCGGGTGTTATCCATGGTTCGTGAATTCATATTGCCTTCTTTATGAGCGTCGCCACATCGTAATCCCTCTGACTGCCTTCGCAGGTGCAAAGCCTTGGGTGCGCTTGATAAACTAAGTATTCAGCTGAGTGGATATCTGATGCGGATGTGCCACAGTTGCCAGACGGCCGAAACAAACATCCAACGATAGAACCGTGAGCAGGAGGGTTCAAACTTTCGCTACAAGGCATAGCCAATTAGAACAGGAGCAGGAAAGAGGCAAGTTGAACCGTACCTCAAACGATCCGTCGTTCCCCGAGGATACGTTGAAAGCCACCCAATAAATCGACGGATATGCAAGTCTTCAGCTTCATCGAGAATCCCAGCCTCCAACTCAAAACGCTAGCCATCCATGAAAATACGAATACTGCCTTAGAAGGAGGCTAAGCGTAGTTTTTGCGAGGCCAGGGAGCGAGAGCAGAGATGTCTTCAGGGGATGCTGCATTCCAACATTAGCATGAGAATTCTTGCGATATGACAGAGGGAAATTAAAAACCATGGGTGCCAAAAGAGGAGGATAATCGAAAAGATAGAGTAGATGTATTTGTTGGGTCTTGCGTCATAGGAAGAAAATTTTAGGCGCCTACGGCGCTTCGACTTGAGGTCGTTCTGTTGCTGGCGCTGTGGGCACCTTGTTTCAATCCTTCCTAATTTCCTTTCCTCTGACAAATCCGCGCCAGCGAGCACAGTACCTGGGGATCTCGTCGATAGAGGGTACTCTTCATCGCTACCGCTTGTATGCCATGCCCACAGCCTACAGGCCACATCTAGCTATTTTTTCGCGAAATATTTCAACCCTTCCGTCGTTCCACGACTCCAGTCACCTTTGTCGTCTCACTCCAGTTTCGACATCACTTGGAAGATCCATCAATAGACATGTCTGTGATTTAAGATCATTAGAACGCGAGGTACTGGCGAGAGCAACCCGAAAGACAGTCCTTTCAACCGCAGTTGAATCGCATGCACCCAGTGTGATGAGTCCAAAAATTCTGGTACACCGGTCGCACGAGCACTGCACTCGTTATCAGCTCCCACGCTTTGCCCACGCTTCTCCCTACTGCTTTGGATCAAGACCTGGGCATCACAGAAAATTGCACATCGCTTTGCTTTCGCACAGGAATACGATGCTGGTCACCCCCAAGCCATGATTATTCCACGGGAACTCAACTTTTCGTGCTTCTACTTCCTAATACGTGAGTCCCCTCGCTACAGTCCGGAATGTGTTGTATTCTGATTTGTCAGGGAGTTAGATGGTCACCACACGAGTTTTGATATGTATATTTATACTGGCCTATTGACACGAATACAGGCATCTGTTCATGATCTGAGATCACCGCCGGCTATGATACCACATTGTGGTCCAAGGCAAATACCATGAAAAGAGGTAAATGCAAAGAAGACTAACACTGATGGGTCCATAATCATTCCTTTCACCCTGGTTTCGTGTTCATCACGCAACAGGCTTTCGTACTTCTATTTGTTGCTCAGGTCAATGATGTGATGATGGGACATATAGAGTATGTGAGTCAAAGACAGATCCTACTTTGTAGGATATAAGGCTTCTTTCTAGCTGGCAACGAGTCTCAACTTATACATCCTCCCAGCTCTCATTATGGCTTCAACGATCCTGCCATCTTCACTCAGCCCAACACAATTCATCGAGTCCCAGTGGGATTCGACTGAAGGGAACGAAGACGCCCCTCTTGGTACGCTTTGCCTTTCGTTTTCGACCGTCGATCATGATCACTCACTCCCTTATAATCTAGATGAGCGGCTCCGGCCAGGAAACGCCGTAGGCGATCTCTGCTATGAAGAGTACGACGCTAATGCCGTAGACGATATCTGCTATGAAGAGTACGACGCTGAAATGGACGAACGGAGAACGTATAACATGATGGCGCAATCCGCCGCCGCCGAAGACATAGAAGACGTCCATGACACAGACGAAACTGAGGTCGCCGAAAATACAGACAGCGCCGACCAGACTGACGTTTCTGATTTCAGTACGTTTCTGCGTGATTTCCACCAACTAATATCCGCTCATCTCGCTTCCTTCAGATGGTCTGGCGGTTGGAAGCTCTGATGCCTTCCTTTTAATCAACGTGGCTATCGTCAACCCTAACGACTTGGAAGGTATGACCTGACTTTGGGAAATGATAAACATCGCTGACAGTCAAATTTAGATTCGCGGCAAGCGACTCACACTGTTTATGAAGATGATATCATCGATGAGAGTAAAGTTCTAGATGAACTTGTGCAAGAAAAGGAAGATTCTATTGGCCCTATCGGCGATCTCAAAGAATCAGCACCCTCAATCCCTGAATGGCTTCAGGACGCTGTACAAAGCGACAACCTCTGTCAGTTTCTTTCTTCCTGCTTCTTGTATCCCGTCCTGACGAGAGTTTCCTTCTAGACGATTGCTTCAAGGGAAAATTATACTCAGGACACGGCCCCAAGAAGCAGGCTTCTGTCACAAGCCAAGGCTCGCATGACCTCACAGAACGAATTCCTGCCGCCGCCCACAGGGCTCATCAGTGGATCAAGAATCAACTTGCGGAGAGCCAGCACTTCATAGCGGAGGTGGCTGTGTGCAAAGGCTGGGACGGCATCATGAATGTATGTATTATATCACTATCTTCTTACAAGTGTTTTCAATGCCTACTCAGACTCCATGGATTGGTCTTGCGCTTCCAGAGAATGCGACCGCTTATGTTCTGTATATGGTCAACCCTCTGTGGTGCTATGGACGGCTTGACAAAGACGATGTGGAGGGATTTTTCCCAAGAGCTCACGTCCGACTTGTCAAGTGAGTACAATTTCTCTTCATTTTGCGTTATGAAAGCGCTGATCAAATCGATTTTGCAGAACCTTCGATGACAAGTATCTTTTAGACCCAGATGGTGCTGTACTTCCTCAGGATTACGGCGCGCCTTTTGGTACTGAAATCGGTGGAACTTCAAGTCTTCGTGTACTCGGTACATGTTCTCATAACTATCATCTCCGCCAAATCCCTAATAGCCTCTTCCTCCGTCTTCAGCACCTCGAACTTTGCCGACGATCAAATTTGCCGATTGGGGTCATAGCACCCTCACGGTCGAACTCTCATTCCACCCTCCTTCAACCACGGATGGTCTGTTTCAAGTAAACTTCGACATCAAACCAAACCCAAGACCCCCTCGCCGCGTTGCCTGTGTCATCCTCGAACTGACCTTCCGCGGAAACGAAGTCCTCCAGATCTCTCCAGAAACATACCGTGGCTCTCACACGGAGTCCGCCATCGAGACTACGTCTACTAAACACTCCTCGTTTCCTTTCAACGAAAATTCGCCGGCTGCAGTCTTTCTGACGTACACCAATGAGAACGGCAGAAAAGTTGAGGTGACAAGGATTAGTCAAGACGAAATTGATGGAAGTGTTATCGGTGGACGCACCGTCAGATGGATGCTCAAAGAAGACGACGGTGTGGGAGGTCGGAATGGTATTCCACATCAAACACTTTCGGCCTATCTACGGTATCGCCCGATGCTGTTGGAGTACCGTTGCGAGGTCATGCACGTGGAAGGTGTCGAGCTCGGTCTTGAGCACCACAAGTTGAAGAGTATTGAGGGCGTTGAACGATTCGCGTGGGCCTAGCTTTCCCCTTACTTAGGTCCTGCTGTGCGTGATTCAGAATGATTCTATGTCTAGAATATTGCTTGATTCTATTTTAGACATGTTGACAGCTGTTCTTCAACGACGTCTACTCCCTCCTTGGATCCATCGGCATCTTTATCATTCACGGATGGAAGACTGACTTTATTATGCCAATGTCAAACCCACGAGAATGTCTTATTTAATTTTGTGGCCACCCGTGACGAAGGAAACTGTGGGTCCGTCTTTTGTCCCACTTCGCAACAGGGCCACAATGTCTCTGAATTGAGATCCGCACGCCGGTCCATCTTTTTTCTTCGTAACCGTCACCAATCATTCAGAGTGGCTCTCGTCATATAAGTACACCAAATCTGGGTACCACGGAGTCCTTGTGCACTTCACTTCCACGGTTCCATCATCCCTCTCATCGTCTGATTTCCTCTGGGTCTCCGCGCCAAGCTATGGATGTGCCTGCTCCGTCCCTCGCACCGGTTCGGAGAGGTATTTCGGACCTACCAGATGAAGTAATCATCAAGATTTTCCACCAATCTTATGGCTTCTGCAAGGGGTGGTGGGATGACGTCGACACGGAAGTCCCTTGGATCCATGACCTCCGCATACTGTCCCTTGTCTGTAAGGACTGGCGTGCAATCATCCTAAATACCCCTTCGTTCTGGACAACCATCAATTGTTGCTGGACTAATTTCCAGGACCGTTGGATGGTTCCCGAGGTCATTTCCGCTCGTCTATCTCACACCGGAACGGATGCCTCTCTCAAGTTCCTGAGGAAGGATCTTGTGAATATTGCTGTGGGAGCAGAGTCAATGTACATTATTCTTGCCCAACTCCATCGACTCGAGGAACTCAAGACCTCTGTACGCATGCCGTGCGCACTCAACGAGAAGCTCCGCGGAAGAGCACCCCTTCTGAAGGTCTTGGATCTAGGTTATGATTTTGGTCCCGACAAGCCGCTTGAGGTGTTCGATCTTGACGACCCACAGCTTCTCGGCGGCGCACCTCCCCCGAAGCTGACAACACTCTCCCTCGAGGCCATACGAGTACCCTGGCACTCCTGCCTTTTGACCACCACTCTCACACTTCTCGAGCTCCACAACCAAACTCCTTTCGCGTCATACCGGGATTTATACAATACCTTATCTCCCTTGACGAACCTCGAGGTTCTTAGGCTTTGGTCTGCTCTCCCTCCCCCTAGCACCTCTTTGGAACCGGAACTCGTCTTACCTCGACTACGCACACTCTGGCTACAGGATGATCTTGTCCGATCTATGGCAGGTGTTTTACAATTCCTCAAATTCCAGCCATCCGTGGCATCCTTCTTCCCTCAACCATCCGCCTTGGACGATCATTTGGCCTTGATTCGCGAGTCCATCCGTTGCATCCCTCCCTCTCTTGTTTTCTCGTCTCCATCCAGTACCTCGCCCTTGGACGAATTCGTTCCTAGTCTGATACTGACTGGTGCTTCTCGCGAGGGAAGCTTCTGTTGCCATTACCAAACGACTCCGAAGGGATGGCGCGAATATCCCCTATTCATGGCTTCCTTCCGCGTCACTCCTGGTACAACGACCCTCGATGTCTCCATGGAAAAAGCCGTCAAAGCTTTCCCTCTCAAGAAGGTCGAGTCATTCGTGGTCGAGGACTATTCCCCGACAAACCCTCAGCATTTCTGGATGGAAACGGTGGGACCCTTGTTGAAGCATCTCAAGGTCATCGAAATGGCCGTTAATACTGGCACCGCTTTTCTTGAAACGTACTCAAAGTACTTGGACGTCTTCCCAACCATTCCTAGCGATGAACGGCTGTTTACATCGTTGCAAACAATCCGTTGTAAAACCTCACGAAATTCGGCTGCGTCCGTCTCTCTCACTGCTGAGACCCGTGTGGAAACAACCCTCATTTTCAACGTCAATGAGAAGCGGCAGTCCTTGGGGTTATCCCCTCTTGTTCTCTGTACTTGAAGTCACGAGCGTTTGTGGAAGTCGCGGTCTAGTTCAAGCTCAAGTTGTCGTAGGAGCTTTGTGTTTTCCTTGACTTTATCATGTATGTAGAGTATTGTAGATAGTGTACTGTGTACGTAGGAAAATGAGATGTCTTAGTCTGAAAACATCCTGCATCTTTTTCGAATGCTCAGCTCGTTGGGTAAGGAAGTTGTGAAATCGGAAATACATACATACCTCAAAAATCATCGTCCCTCCTGCGTTTATATAAGTATGACCGTGGGAATCAAGCTTCTCACAATCAGAAACAAGTCAACCCCAGCCGAAACTTTTCCTCTGTCCCCTGGTGAAGTGCTTTAAAAAATGGAGGATCAAGTGCCAGCGTACTGAATCGGTAAACACCATTGAAAACCTTGGAATGGACTTGCTGACGTATGCGTTCGTCCTCTAGAATGTCCCTCAGAGACCGCACGAAGTTTTTCCTTGGTTTTTCCAAGAAAATGATCCATGGACGCCTTATCAACCCCGAATCTACCACTGACCATGCTAACAATTTGGTGTGACAGAATGTGTCTGATCAGGTACGCGCTTTGCCTTATGAGCATTGACCGAGCTCATTGACCGAGCTCATTGTCCACCACAATCTTCCGTTAACAGTGGTGCGTTGTAAGATGCACCGTACATAAAAGCCACAACTATGTACTATCTTGCGGATACTCCTTCCCTTTTCAATGATGCCTTCACCCTTGACGCTCTTCACTCCTCATCGGAGTCACTCCCGCGGGATCCTGGACTTGCCGCCTGAAGTCCTCGTCAACATCTTCTCGCAGCCTCCTTTCGTCCAAGTGATCAACAAATCGCAAGATATCATTCACAGTATCCCCGCACTCCATATACTCGCATTGGTCTGCAAAGACTTCGTTAAAATCATCACATCCACGCCACTGTTTTGGTCGACCCTCACTTGCGGAATGGACCCCAACATCCTCTTTTCTCGTCTCCAGCGTGTCGGTTCCAATGCGTCCATCAAATTCGTTCGAAGTGACGAAACTCGTCGCCCTCTTCCAGCGGTCTCAGTCCATCTCATCCTGTGTCAACTCCACCGGCTCGAAGAACTCAAGATTCCCATTCTTCGGTCCAGTCTTCCAGTTCTCCTCAACAAGCTTCGTGGTGAAGCGCCCCGATTGAAGGTTCTTGAAGTCTACGTATATGACGGGTTGGTGTCCGCATTACCGTTATTCTACCATCCTTACCTCTTCCGGGGGACTTGTCCTCCTCGACTCGAAACCCTCAAACTCGGCGGCGTAGAAATCCCCGCATCCTCGACCCTCCTTTCTTCTCGACTCACCACCCTCTGTCTTCACTCTCAACCCCGTTTTCCCTCGCATAAAAAATTCTGCAATTTCCTTCTGAGGCTGCCGAGCCTTCAACAGCTTTCTCTTACCGACTGTGTACCCTTACCCTCCCCCAGCATCAAAGCACCGCTTCATCTACCCCGACTTCGCCGGCTTGAGATCGTTGACCGTGCCCCTACGACAACGAGCCTACTGAAATGTCTCGATGCGTCCCTAGAGTCTCTCATTTTTCACGGACTCACCGCCAGTAACGAGATTCAGCCTTTACTACAAGCTGGATTCCGTCTTCTCCAGCGATACATCCCTTCAGAATCTACACCTACACCCACCCATTTCATCTCCGACTTATATATCAACCCCAGCCGTGGCCTGTGCATCGAAATCCAGTGCATAGCTTCAGGTCGTCATGACCCTTCCATTCGTCTGCCTGTTTTCCAAGCATCTCTCAAGATCGATATGGCTTCGCCACGCCTTTGCACAACTACAGCCACGATCGAGAGTCTACCTCTTTCCGAGGTCGAGGTACTCACTTTACATCAAGATGACCATGTTCGAAGCGCGGATGACTGGTGGCTCGGCGTTGTCGCACAATCCATGCCTAACTTACGGTGCATCAACTTGGGCGGGGCCAATTGCCTTGCGTTCATGAGAGTCTACGCAAAGTACATGAAGTCCCTTCGCCCAGGAACTCCGTACGAGGAAATGTCATTCGCGCGCGTGGAACTGATTCGGAGTAGGCTTCGTGATGGCTTTTTCGATGCACACCATTGGAAGGCCGATGAAGACGATGCAGCCGCGCTATACTGGGAGGTCTGTCAGCTGCGGAGACTTCATGGTCTCCCCGACCCCTTTTTACAAGTTTTACATTGACCACCTCCTTTGTTCTTACAACCCCCACGAGTGTAATTAGATGAACTAGATTTTGTATGACTCATGACCTATCTCTCATTCAAATTACGGTCTTCTTCTTCCAATATCACGCGAGAATGCTCCCTTTCAAGGTAGAACAAACCACCCGATCTTTTATCTGTGTCGGTGGTCCAACTCCTTCATTGTTCAACAACACGGCCCATCACAAAGGGACCTTCTCCGCGGTCATAGGTACACCTCTATATAAGCAGCATAAAGGGACACTATCTTTCTTGCTTCTTCTCACCTTGGGCCAGCTTCCCTCTGACCTACACTGTACTTGGTTTATCTATACGACGAGACCGTCAAGCCGGATGGACGGACTATCTCTTCGAAAGCGACTGGGTCTCGCTGACCTACCCGACGACATCTTGGCAGAGATACTATCACATTATCTTTCGTTGGTCCAGGAATCCATTGGAGCAAGTCTTGAGATTCCGCACATCAGGAATATCCAAGGGCTTTCCCTGGTTTGCAAATCTTTCGCGCGGGTTATCCAGTCTACCCCATCGTTCTGGACTACCATCGTCTGCGGCGCTGATCCTCATATCCTTGAGGCTCATCTCAGAAGAGCTGGAACATTCAGGCCCCTGAGGTTCCTTCGAAGCGATATATCCCGTCGCCCTCTGGCTACGCATTCTCTATCTCTCATCCTTTCACAACTTCCTCGAATCGAAGAACTCAAGATCCCCATCACCAGATCGAGTACCCTCCTTCTCTCCGAGAAACTCCGTGGTGCAGTGCCTCTCTTGAAGGCTTTGGAGGTCTACGTCTCGGATGGACGAGCACATCTGCCTCCTTTACTCCATGGATCCTCCATATTCCAAGGCGAGCGACCTTGCCTCCTAGCAAGTCTCAAACTGAGTGGCGTTCGAATTCCGTGGACATCTCCTCTCATCGCCTCAACTTTAACAAATCTTTCCCTCCACTCTCAACCTCAATTCCAACTGTACACCCAGTTCCAGCAGACTTTCATCGCGCTTCAAAACCTTGAAGAACTTTCCCTTGATAACTGTCTCCCTGCCGAGACGACTGACGTTGGAGAAATGCTTCGCTTGCCTTCCCTTCGCAAGCTCGTCATCGTGGATGACTTACCGTCAATTACTGGTGTGCTGGCATTCCTGGAAGCTTCGCTGGAGCATCTGATCATCCAGGGTCCCGCTACCGAATATGACCTCCCTCCTTTCCTCCATGCTTGCACTCGCCTACTCAACCAGTACCTCCCATCTACACATACACCTCTCTACCTCTCTGAATTGCTCCTTAACCGCGACGATTCTACCCTTCAATTCCAATGTGTCGCATCGTCACGAGAAGACCCTCTTCTCCGCCGTCCTATCTTCGAAGCCAAGCTCAGCATCGAAACTGGATCATCTCTCTTTGCGCCTGTTGCGAGGACAATCATGGGCTTACCCCTCGAAGAAGTTGAGGGGTTGACATTGTTTCACGTCCCATCAAATCCTTTGCCCTTTTGGTTGACCAGCGTTGCTCTTCGAATGCCCAGTCTACGAACTCTCGTATTCCAGCAGTCTGCGTCTATCGCGTTCTTGGACATCTACATGATGTACCTCAATGGGCTCTTCCAGACTAACAATGCGATCGAATATTTTGCGCATTTGAACACGATCAAAAGTATACGCTTTGTCGACGGCGACACGAGTTTGCCTGAGCAGATTCGCGCCGATGAAGAAGAGAGCAACAATTTTTCCGGTGTTTGGTGCGGCCGTATCCATCGTCGTCTTCCTGAAATCAGACTTAGTCAGGACGAGGATTTTGAATATTACTTATGACTTACGAATTACTTACCATTTGTACTAAGTTCTACGTCTCTTTAACTTACTTGATGACTAGACCATATTATTCCCCATTACCAAAGCATGCGCTTCGTAGTCCAGCTCCCGATGCCTCCTTTATGGACAGGGAGGAACGGGCTTCGGCGCTAAACGGGAAAAAATAGCCTTGTCCTCCAACGCCAACAGTCGCTCCCATTCCAGCTCGCTGATCACAGCCTGTTTTACGAATGTCATGCTCAGGCCCATTTCAAACTCTACCTGTCTTTGTTAGGACTGAATGTCCCATCATCACTAGATGGCGAAGTCCTGCGATCAACTCCGTGGAATCTGGCTGCTCATATATTCCGACTTCTCTGTGATGGTCCAGGAGTGGGCGTTCTCATCGACGGATGCTATTTGCATAGTATAGTTCGACATCTGTTTCATGCGTATATGAAAATGAGAAGATCCGGTTGGCTTAAGGCCAAACTAAGGCTTCACTGAAGGCTTTCAGAGTACGTTGATCACCCATTGCTTTCATATATGATTCTAACCCATCATGAATTCTAGTTGTCAGTATGGTCGATTCGCCCTTTGGCCCCCCTATGGGTAGTAAGTATGACCATTTCCCGGCTTAGATACGACCAAAACTAACACCCCACCCAGGAACGTTCACCAAGAAAAAGATCAAAGCTGTAGCAACGGGGTGGCATCAACAGTGTCAATCGACGTCGACGGTGTGTATGTCCGAGACTTTAGAGCGGCTCTGATGACCAGCTGACTTGTCTTCCACAGTGTAGTTAAAATTATCTTGCTTGGATCGACAGATGTGATTTGACAGTTGTGGAAAGTATTCGATTTCGTGGCGGGCTAAAAGGCTTGAAACTTTGCTGTACGAAGCTCGAGCTCGATCCTAGGACACCTCGCCACTACCAACCTTCGTACTTGCTCAAGTCGTTTGGAAGTCATGGCACCTACTGTGGCTGCAGCAGCGGAACCATCGAGCGACCTGTGGTCCCAGCAGGCAGTCAACACCGCCGGGTACATCGGCGCTATCGCATATGGTACGGTGTCTCTCTCCCAGTGGCCCCGTCTCCCATCTAACTGTCGCAAATATACATACTCTACATGCAGGCCTTCACATCGCCGTATATTCAATTGCCACCTACTTCATCCTCACAAGCAAACGGCGCCTCCGTCGCTGGCGCCAACAATTCCTCAACACCTTCATCTTCGCCCTCGGAACCATCAGATTCGCCACCGTAATCCGGTTCGACCAAGAGGCTTGGGTACTTCACCCAGACTACCCGGGCGGACCATCAGCGTACCTCAAGCACGTTCGAAGTACACCTGTCGCTGTCTTCGGGTTGAGTTGTGGGAGTCTGGCCAATTTCACACTTGTTGGGTTGATGGTGAATCTCGCGGCATTCTTTCGTTTATTTTGGAACGCCTGCTGATGTGATACTTCACAGCTATGGCGTACTTATGTCGTGTGGGATACATGGATCGTATTGATTCTCCCCTCCATACTTTACATTTCCGCTATCGGTAAGCCTTTGATTAACCCACTCCTACCGGTATGGCAGGCACTGACTAGGCTGGTAATGCGATAGTCTTCACATGCGCCGATATCGCGCACGATGTCCACCCCCTCCCAGGAAACTGGGGGCCTAACCTCGGGATAGCCTGCTGGTCAATCACCGCAGCCAACATCATCCTCTTAACGGCCCTCATCTCCCTTCGAATCCTCTACCAACGACACCAGATGAAAAAGTCTGGTGTTAGTATGACCGGAGGCGATCTCATGAATGTCGTCTCGATGCTCATTGAGAGCATGGCTCCTGCTGCAGCGATCTTCCTTGTTTTTATCATCCTCTATGCGAGGCAAGATGCTACGGAGAGTTTGTTGCTTCCGGCCATCGTCCAAGTCGTCGTATGTCCTTCAGTCCGTCTGTTTTACGTGCCATGTACTTACGATCATATTCCTCCCCAGTGCATCAGCCAACACTTGGTATTGATCCAAGTTTATCGCGGACGTGTATGGTCGACCTCAGCGCCCGGGAGTTCCGTTCATTTTGAACACAGCTCTGAGTCCAGTGAAATATCCCATCAGAACAGCTCTAGTAGTAGCGTCAGGTTCGAGTCGGACGATACCCTGGGGACGCCCGACGGTTCGTGTTTCGTTAATATTACCTATGGATCGTCCCCTGGACGTAACGAAGCCGCGGAGAAGGTCAATTGATAATGGCGGTTTGATGGGTGTCGCCAGCTTCGGTGGGTGTTGCCAAGAGCCTACAAGAATAGAGTACACTACTTCACATTTCCTACATAAATATGTGTCCGTAAGCAGAACGAGGGTAAGATTTTATATTGTCCGCTAGAAAGGAACGAAAAAGTCCGTGAGACAGCGAACAGCAAAAGGAAAACGGTGTGCATACCGGTACAGCAGCCCATTCGACTTTCACGGCATCAATCCGATCCTCCAGACTCTTCCGACAAAGAAAGCAAGATAAGTGCTGAGACAGCGGTCTGAAAGTCGAATCGATGGAATGAGTAGAGAAGTCTATGTGGGTTCAATCATGATGGGTACAAACTCTTCGACGTCAATTGAGACCGCTCACCTGGACCAGCGGTATAGATGACATATGCAGCAGCGAGGGCCCAAGCTCTCCTCAGAGCAGATTGCGCTTCCGTCTGACATGTCGGCATATGTAGATGGGGTTCTGGAGGGACGCAAACGAGCGCCCTCAGCGCATCCAATCGCTGCCGATGAAGTCCGACAAGCTTGGAGAGATACAGTCCTCCAATCTTCTCGGCAAGCTCTGGTGAAAGCCGTAGCTTGTCCACAGCGCGTTGGTCGTCCGGGGGACAGATGTCTAGACCGTGCAGGTAGGTCGAGGCGACACGGGCGAGAGGGAGAAAGTCGAGCGTAGAGGCTAAAGCGTAGACTTCGACAGGGTATATAGGCGCGTGCGATGCGATGAGGCTGAACAACGGGGTGTCTTGAAGTTGCCGACGGGGCGGATACATGGATATATGCGCTGGAGAAACCGTCAGGCCGAGCGCCGAATCCTTCAACATGGACCTAACGTCGACTCCGTAGACGCTATGCAAACGTCCAACGGCGTCTGCGATGGTAGTGAACGAAGGCGAGTGATGGGTAGGCGAAATGTTGTACAAAATGTGGAGAATAATATTGAGAACGGGCGAAGAATCAGGGAGCATGACGAGATCCATGGAGCCATCGACACAGCCGACTTTGTTGCCAGATCTGTCGGTGCGAAGCATGAAGCCGCCAAAATTGTTCGTGGTAGACGGGGTTATCATCGCTTTGTGGACGTAGAAGAACACCGAGTCCGATGAAAGGAGAACCAAATCCGGCGGCGAATCACCATGTCCTGCAGACGGATGAAACGAGGTGGCGATGGAAACAAGAGTGTTATCAGCGGGTGGGCTTGCCCCGATGGTAGGAGATTTGGGCGGCGGTGGAGACATAGGAAGCTCAGACGTGCTATTTGACCTCGTCGAGAGCATCATCGGCGGTGGTGTTAGAGGTGTATGCTACCAGTTGCCATCGTCAAAAGCGATGAGCTCAACAGAAAAACACGAAACTCACAGGCGGTGTGGGCATCTGGCTCGAGGGCTCATGGCGTTCTTTGCCAGCGGTTCTTTCAACGAGCTCGTTGAACATCAGATCGATGTCGGTGTCGAGGGCGGTGATGGGCGATGCGTTCATGAAGGTCGTCGTCGCCGTCGAGGACAGCGAGCAAGGATGTTGTTGTTGAGGGTGATGGTGGTGGTAGAGAAGAAAGAGAGGTTCGTTTATGCGTCCAGCAGAGAGGAGATGCTTGAACCTTAAATTGATGGCCCGCCCAAGGATGCGCTTCTCATCGCGTGTCGCGTGTCTCGAGACGACTGATGGTCGATCACACCCGGACTATGAGGTCATCGTCCTGCGTCATCGCTAGCTTTTTGGCGTAGGATCAACAGAGGCTTGCATCAGAAGCCGAAGCGGGCCTCGTATTGGGAAGACATTAACCGCTTTCTAGCAAGGGGCAACATCACGGGAGAAAAACCATGGCCGAGTAGGGGAGCAAGACAAGCATGCATGGTAACATGGGCTACTTCTTGTTCGAGAGCTTTCTCTTCCCGGACTTTCAGGACAGGGCATTGTGTAACTGAGAGGAGAAGCGAAGGACTCCAGGAGAAAGCCTCAGAAAGGGTTCAGAAAAGTTTTTTTTATGCGACACGTGACCGAGCCAGGGACAAATAGGAGTGCTCCTCAACGACGTAGTACGACGTTATGTAAGAGAGGCATCCATAGTACTTCTAAGAAGGCTGAGCGCTGAGTGAGCAGATGTTGAAGTACATAAGAGACATAGCTTGTGACAAGGATGTCTGTTATAGAGTAGGTAGAAGCAATTAGACCTTCTCCGTCGGTTCGTTACTTCTAGGCGACGATCCATGAGGAACATCACATGGATCGTCGTGTGCCCCCAAGGTATCTTCAGATCGAAATCGAATACTCTGCCTAGAGCCACGCTGGGGCGATATTTCACTAGAGCCAGAGCTATGATCAAATCGTACGGAGCTTCTTGGAACCGAGGTCGTGTGTGCTCGACCTCGGTAAACTTGAATCAATACCAAATGCTGGCTTACGCACTGCACAGAATGGTACAAGTTATGTTAGCCTATGACTTGAAAACAAACGCGCCGTAGAGACATACCACGATCTGAATAGTAGCAGGGAGTAAAAGACTCTCCAACGCGTCTTGCCTTGCGTAGAGGATAATGAAAACAAGAAAAATCACCGCCGCCGGAGCCATGCTCTCAATGAGCATCGAGACGACGCCCATGAGATCACCTCCCGTTGTAGCCACCCCCGTATCTCTCATCTGATATCGCTGGTAGAGGATACGAAAAGCGATCAGGGCGGTCAAAAGGATGATATTGGCTGCCGTTATCGACCAGCAAGCTATACCGAGGTTAGGACCCCAGTTTCCCGGGAGTGGGTGGACGTTGTGGGCGATATCAGCGCATGTGAAGACTAACGTAGAATCACTTTAATACCTCCCAACAATGATGGAATGATTTGGAACTTACCAATTGAAAAGACGTAGATAATTGTTGGGAGGATCAAAACGAACCAAGTATCCCATACAACGTAAGTGCGCCACAACTATCAGCGTTCATAAGTTCATGTGATAGAGTGTCGCAGAGATCAAGACGGTCGTGACACTCACCATCAACCCAATAAGTGTAAAATTGGCTAAACTCCCACAACTCAGCCCGAAGATGGCGATGGGTGTGCTTCGAACGTCCTTCAGGTATGCCGATGGCCCTCCAAGATAATTTGGGTGGAGCACCCATGCCTCTTGGTTGAAGCGAACTGCCGTGGCAAATCGTATCGTTCCAAGTGCAAAGATGAATGTGTTGAAAAACTGTTGTCGCCATCGATGGAGGCGGCGTTTGCTCGTGAATATCAAGTACGCCGCGGTTGAATAGACAGCTATATGAATACCTGCAATCATAACGGTGAGATGCTGAAAACTAAGTACCGTGCGGGGGATACTTACCATACGCAATGGCACCAAGATACCCAGCCGTGTTCACCGCCAACTGAGACCATAGGTCACTAGAAGAATCCGCCGTCCAGTCCGCAGAAGGAGCCATGTCTTGGGGCAGAAGCAAGCACGAAGAAAGAGAAGTAGTGGGGGTTTCCGGGCTTGACATTCCTGCCACACACTTTGAAGGCTTTTATCCTCCTCTATTCCTAGCACGTCTGTCAGCTCACATTTGTCGAATAACGCTACATGATTTGGACCAACCGTCAACTTGCCAGACGGCGATCATAAACGCTCTGATGTCCCGGATATACACACCATCAGCATCAGTTGACATTGCAGCATGCATAAACGTTGGTTGGTTCGGAAGTTCGAGCGGTTACCTTGTGAGATCATTACATATTTATATCCATGGACCAGATCCTGAAAGAGAGGTTACCATGCATGAAACGGGGCGCCCAGTCTTGGATACCACACTATAAGTCCGAGAAAACAAGCATCGAGCTTCCATGGTACTGATCCAGTGCCAATCCGGTGCTTCGCAATCGAGTGATCGGCCCATGTTGGCATTTTACCATACGAGCCCATCTATAACGATTTCAAGGGCGTTGGCGTTGAGAAACGGAGATTGATCAGGCTTTCGAAGGTCGATGATGAACGTTTAGAAGAAGAGGATGTCGGGGGAGGAAACTTGGAGGAAACAAGTCCAAGAAGTCCAAGCGTCTTCCGCCCATCGCCGAACGCCGAGGCCTAACTGACAGGAGAATTCAGGAGTCCCAGGGGCGGCCACGNAAAAAATTGGCTGAACTTAACGGTCTCGGAAGAGTTGAGTCGAGTCATGATATCAATAAACGTAGTAGTATTAAATGAGGGAGTAGGTAGGAAAGTAAACAACGGAGGTACAAGTAACATACACAGCGCAGCCTAGGTACGGATTCCAACTTCCGGGAGCCCAAGATTCAAACGCCTCCGACAAACTTCAGAAAAATAAAACGCCTCTTCTTCATCAGCGCGTACTTGGTTGAATCGAACAGACGGATGGACATTGACCAAGCGGGCGCTCTGAATCAACATCAAACCCGCGAACGCTTGACTCTCATGGGGAGTACCAGGGTTCAGCTCATCCAGATACTTCACATAGACCTTCAAGAACTCGATCGACGTAGGCTGCTGAACGACAATCGATCGTAACTTGGGCATTTGCCGAGCAACAACGTTCAACCAAAGTTCTGCAGCGTCCCCAGGGAGATGGAACAGCGTCAACACCTCAACTTCGTGAAGAGGTAATCCCTGGATCGTCGCGGCGACGGTCGACCCGATGGAACTACCTTTCTCAATGCTCAGCTTGGCTTCGAAGACGGGCTTGCGAAGAAGCGGGTTCTCTCGTGCGGAAGCGACGCATTGGAATTGGAGGGTTGATTGGTCACGGTTAAGATGGAAGCCAGAAAGATAGTGAGGTGTTTGGGCGGATGGGTGGTATCGAGTGAGAAGGCGGGTGCAAGCACGGAGGAAAGGTGGGAGCTCATGTTTGATTGCCGGGCCGTGGATGATGAGACTCTCCGGAGAAGCCACAAGGGAGCTCAACACGCTAGTGATTGCCGGCACATGGTCCACGATGACGAGCTTGTTAAGTTGTGGAAAGTGAAGCGTCGCTCCAACGCCGGTGGTCGCAGGAGGAAGACAATCAGTGAGAGAAAGCTCCTCAAGGTTCTGAAGAGGAAGGAAAACGTGGCGGAACCGAGCGTATGAATCGAATCGAGGCTGGGAATGGAGAGAAAGACTAGTCAAGGTAGGGCAGAGGAGGGGAGAGGTCCATGGGATATGAACACCACCGAGCTTGAGACTTTGGAGAAGGGTCGGTCGAGCGCGTTGGAACAAAGCGGAATCGTGGAGCAAAAGGGGAGGACATCCTAGTGCGTCCCAGACGTAGACTTCCAACGCTCTCAAGAGAGGTGCCCGACCATGAAGCTTCCGGGACAAAATGGGGACACTCGACCGGAGGATGGGGATCTTGAGTTCCTCTAGTCGAGCAAGTTTCGAAAGGATGAGATGAACCGAGGGCGCTGCGAGCGGTCGACGGGATACATCGCTTCGGAGGAACCTCAGAGGTTCCACCGTGCCAACTCGTTTGAGATGAGCGTCGAGGATATGGGCATCGGCACCGCAGACGATGGTGGTCCAGAACGACGGGGTAGACAAGATAACCCTCGCAAAGGATTTGCATACCAAGGCAAGCGCTTGGATACTCTTGATGTCTGGAATCTCCGATGTTGTTCGGTCGGGACCTTGGACGAAAGAATACGAGTGCGACAGTATCCGGACTAAGACCTTGTCGGGCAATTCAGAGAGCCCTAGTCGTCGTGCAGATGCTGCTCCCCCGTTGAAGGGCTGGCCGTAGGAATGAACGTTTGGAGGAACCGAGGACGCGGAAAACATGGTTCTGAGGAGTATTGTTCGAGGTATGAAGAAGAAGTTCAAGGTGTAGAAGTTGGAAGGGGCGCAGTACTTCGAGGGGGCTTTTATAGACAGAGAAGTAGCCACAGAAAAGAGTCAAAGCCTGAGGTGTGTCGAACAATGAGAGGCCACAGACGGAAAAGAAATCTTGGCGAAACTACAATCCGAGACACGCTGAGCTCATTGTTCGCCACCTGTTGCTCAGTGGCACAGAGGCAGGACCAGTGGTAACAGTTGACGTCGATTATGCGAGCGAGTCCTTGTGTCCCCTCATTGAGGAATTGGACAAAAAGTGAACGACTTGGAGTTTAGTTGGTTGGATTTTAGTGTGCAAGTTCGGGTGGATGAAAGATGGTCGAGGCCCGAAGTCGCGTTGTAGATAAGATAAAGTCGGCGCTTATCTTATCACTTCGTCCTGATCACTTATTTGTGTGGTTCTCAACCGCCGCGGCACTTTCGAGCTACTCACGCCAATCCATCAGATTTCCATCATCAATCTCTTTCGTAACAAGTTGGCCGTCGCTACCACCACAGGGATGAGGTGATTCGTCGAGAAACGTTGAGATCAAGCCGGAATGGACATAGATTCGGTATCGCACACCTTGTGTTGTTTTTCCTCATCCACTGTTGACGTCGAAAGCTTCAGACACCCCCTCGTCTTCTTCTTAGCCCTTTGAGCCTTCGTTCCTTCATAGACGAGCCACAAGAGTTTTGAACCGAGTCCTCAATGGCCCACCTTTCCTGCCAACCCCGGTTTGGTGGCCACGCCGTTCAGGGTTTTCCGCTGAAGACGGCCTCTTCGTGAGTCTATTTCACCATTATCACCCTCAGCGTTTCCTCATTGTTCACACCCTGTCGCTCTCCAAGGCAGGACTTACCCATCTCGGGTTTCTTCCCCGATATTCCCGACCCTTCCAGGGTCGAAACACGTCCGTCTTGGATTCAAATCCCTGCTACGCGCTTCCCATAATACATGCGGGCTGTTACGCGATCAGAGCATAAGATATGCAAGCATCGACGAACGCTGGTTCCCCGTAAATCAGTACCCCTCCAACTCATGACTACCCATTGAATCTCACACCACCAATGACTAGAATGGACAGACCAATCCGGCTCTACGACACGCTTCTTCGACGCTTCGATCACAATCCCCATCCATATGTCATTCTCTCGCACCGCTGGGATGAGAACGAACCAACATCCCGACAAGTCCAAAGTTACTATTGTCGTCCGACTCCCTTGTCACCCAAATTCCAGCAGTTTTGCAACATAGCGCACGAGTTATATGGGTGTCGATACGTTTGGATGGACAGTATCTGCATTGATCAAGACAATGAGAGGGAACTTGACGCGTCTATTCGTTCCATGTTCTCGTGGTATCAGAACGCCGAAATCTGTGTTGTTTACCTTCGGGATGCACATACCTTCGACGATATCTGGACATCTTCATGGTTCACCCGCGGGTGGACCCTGCAGGAGCTTTTGGCACCAAGACGGATTGCGTTCTTCCTCAGCAATTGGGAACGAATTTTCCCGAATTTTGACTGTGAAATTGACCGCACTGGTGGTCATGCACCTTCAGTCTTGGTCCCACTCCACTGTGAGTCTGTTCTTTCCCCATATCTCCGTCGTCCGAACTATATACATTGAACACTTGTCTCAAACAGTCCGTAGACTTCCCAACGAGACTGCCTGCTTCACCAGCTCTCTTGGCCGATTCTCTGAGCCGCTACAAAAACTTGCCCTTGCAGCGGGTAAGCTAGAAATTTCCTTCGCCACACTAGGCTCAACGCGAATTGATCGTAAATCCTCTGTAGGCGTTCCCGATAAATATCTCTTGCACAATTATTCACCATCCCCACTCAATCTAACCCTGATACGGGAATGGGCTCGAACTCGTGAGACAACCTTACCGGAAGACGTCGCCTACTCCCTAGTCTCACTCCTCAACGTTTGCGTACCTCCTCGCTACGGCATCGGCTCAGAGACTGCTCTGAATCGTCTCGAGACTGCGTGTCACGATGCCACAGAAATCAAAGGTGTTTTCTCATGGAGGAGTGCTCGAGTATGTCCGTCACGCCTTCGTTAGACTTTGACGCCAACGCAGCACGCTTTGATCCCCTTTAGCTCTATATCGAGCATATCTCACGGGATAGAACCCAGCTCTGCGCGCGTCACCGATCCACCGGTGGTGACCCCGTTCTCATTCAAGTCAACGGCCAGGGTGTGACGAATACATGCTCTCGAGATTTCCACAATCAGCTCCCAAATAGGTATCTCCTATTCACCGCCACGCCCTTGGTACGAGATGACTGCATCATCAAGAAAACATACACGATCTACAAGGAGCGGGAAGACAACAGCCTTTGCAATAACAGACACCCCTCCTTTGTGATCGTCAACGAAGGTCACGAACCCGTTTCAATTGTTCCGAGCAGGCTTATATGGTGTCATGCATGCTGTTGCCATCCGCCTGCTTGTCGCAAGTCACGGTATTGGTTTCGGATTGAGTCGAAGTCACCCGATTGAAGTTCACCTTCTTATGCTTAATTTATTCGATGAGGATTCTCTCTTGTATTACTGTATTGCAGGAGAAGAGTGTACATGTAATCGCTCTTCGACAATTATTTATGGGTGGACTAGCGTGCGCCGAAGGGGTATGAGGATTGACGACAAAGGTATTGGTATACAGGGTATCTCAAGTCGCCCGACTGACTAGTTGTTCGCAATCCTGCAATCGCACGGGGATTTTCAGCACCATAGTGGTGCCATATTTCTTGATCCAATAAGGTTCGTCAAGCTATGTAGAGTAGATGGCAACCAAAAGAAGCAACCCATGTAGGATGTAAGTATCCAAAGCAAGTTTCATAAACGAATAAACTCACACGAAACGGTGACGACCGAGCAAAAATATGCTCACAAGCCTTGGACGTGCAATCCGAGCATTGATCCACCGCAATAGAAACGATTTCTCGGGTTTCATTCTCCCCAACAGAGAGAAGCTTTGGGTCATAGCTATGCCGCCGAGCATTCGTACAGCTGAGAAGTAACTCCAGCTGGGAATCCTTCGAAATCGGAGAGGAGGTGCAGATGATGCGAACGAAGACTTGCGGCGATGGATTGTATTTGAAAAGATGGAGAAGGACAGGTTTCTCAACGCCGTCTTGATGGGTATTACAGAGCGCGGACTTGTCGAAGACAAGTACGGCTTCAAGTTGAGGTTCTTTGCGTCGCTTGGGCTAGAATGAGTAGGTTTTGAGTGGGACAAATGAGGGTGGAGGAGAGAAGAAACCAAGGTGCGGAGATGTAGACTCACAGGTACAGTCATGGTTAGGGTGCGGGAGGGGAACTCGGAGACCTGTTCTACGGAGACAGGCTCAAATGTATTTATACCTTGTCATACAGGTTTAGGCTGTTGTGACCTCGAGGGTAGCTGTTTGATTCATAGGTTGCTTGGAAGAAATTTAGGGAGGGAGGGGACTAACGGGTACGTAGTCCATAACTGCGCTGACACAAGCGGGAGTGCCATCATTATGATATCCTGCGGCGGACCCATGTTTAGTGACGCACCGTCAATTCGATTGATGCCCTTGAACAGATCTCCGCAGTCCTTACAAGCAGCAGGTAGACGAAACACAGAGCTACACATTCCCGTACCAATACAGCATACATGGAAGATAGTTCAATGATTGCGCAGACCGAGATACATCACAAGAGGGCAGTAGAACAGTAGACGCTAAGGGGAAAGCCGTAAGTTGGCGCAAGATAAAGAGGAGCGGCGGAGAACGACTACAAGGACGCGGAGGGCATGAAAGTCAAGTTCGATGGTGTCATGGAGGTCCATAATAATCGACTATTCTTGAAGCGACCTGCCATGTGCTCGTGAGTTCATCGATTGACAGCATCTGTGTCGTCGGTTCGTTGAACGGGAGCCCTGATCCTATGCATAAACGGATACTGCCCGAGTTGTTGAGCTTTAGAACGACCAAGAGGAGCGAAGATATCAATCCATTTGGGGCGGCAACGTATCGATTAGCTAGGTGCCGTGGTGGGTGGGTTTGAGCGCTAGAGTGGATGACCAGTCCCAAGTGCGCGGAAGCTCGGAGCTGTTGGCCACGGCAACATGCTTGTTTCAAGCGTCAAACCTGAGCTCCAGAAAATCTCGTTGACCACCAAATTGATTACTTCCATACTCTCCGTCAATTTCTCTAAAGGATGATCTCCTAGCGCTGGTAGAGTACAGGACCAACAGCAGGGCCAAACCATCGTCCAGAAGTCCCCAGAACCATCACTAATACCACCGGCGAGATGATAAATGACGGCAGCTGCAACGAAAGCCTGTCTCTCCCAGCCGCATCCGCGACGTGGATCTGACAACGGACAACGATGACGAAACATCACGAAACACAGCGATAGCGATTGATCTTCATCGTGGCATGAGGAGGTGGTGATCCCAAATGGGCGGAGAAGAGATAGGAAAGTGCAGCGTAGACGGAAATGGTGGGGTCTCGATGGGACGTTATACGTGCGGTAGCCAGGGTGTCTTGCTCCAGGTTCGAACAACCTTGGTCGTCTCCTTTGACTTGAGCTTCAAGCTTAGCTTCACATCCCATCTAGAACAATGTCTTCATCGTCGTTTGCTTCACCACAGTCTTCGCCACCTCTTCCAATTCTTTCTCCGGTACCAACGCCAGTTCCTCCTCCTCCGGCATCCACCACTTCCATATCCAGCGCCAGGGCAAGCACGACGTTTAGACGACAGGAAGCGCAGCCGACGAACACGTTCATATTCTCGATGCTATGAGACGTCGATAGAAAGGTTGTGGGGTGACGTTCAGGATGTAAAAACATTGAGGGAAACCGAAGGTAGGCGCAGCTGGCATGCGTGTAAAGGGGTTGTTCACCGACTTGAACAGCGATGAGACCAGTACCAACGTCGTCAGAGCCAAGGCCAGCAGCCAAAGCAGCGCTGGCTTCGCTGGAACCGCTATCTATCCTCTTTATCCACTCATCTTCATCGTCGACTTCATCACCGCTGACACTCCCTTTCCTTCTCCTCTTGCGCATCATCCACTTCCTCCGCTATCCTCCACGCACGATAGCTACAATGTAGACAACATTGGCGACAGAGCCGGCGTCNGGGATACTTCTTGGGGAGCCATCATGGGAGGGCTTAGATAACGGAGGATGTACATGTAGCCGAGAGTCGAGACCATACGACGGGGGCAGGGGGAATCTTCGTCTGCTTGACCCACCCCCGTTTGAAAGAAGTGGCGCGGATCTGAATGTCCACGACAGCCTTGAGGGTGGTAGCTAAGAGACGGTCGTGGCCGCGTTCGTGGTTGCGGTCGCTAGCTGGACCGGCTCCCACCTTCATCAATTATCCGACACCATCAACACTACCTATCAAGACTTCAAAGCGTTCGACGCAGTCGTATAAGCAGCGACCGAGCGCGGTATAGATTCTCGTAGGAGAGGTACGTCTTGGTATCTTCAGCTATGACCAGTAAGTGGGGTATTCGGGATAGATGGCCTAAAAAGGTTGGAATCAGCGGCACTGTTGAAGAGTAGGATAAACGGAAAGAGAAAGGGGGAAGGAGGACGACACAAACGAGGGGAAGATGTGAATCGTACTTACCAATATACCAGCGTCAGGTCCAACACGATGACAAGACTTGATGCGAACGAGACCGTGTATATGGTGTCCATGTTCCAGCTCCTGGTTGAGACAACTCTTAAGTTCCTTCCTTCGTCATCATCACCTCGTCTACAGACCTTGGCGTCCAGCTGAGTGCAGAAACAAGAAATCGGGGTGGGGGCGTTTTCAACTTGAAGACCATACATGCACAATAGTCGAAATCGCCACGCGCATGACGATCTAGTTTTGTGGACGTTGATCGCCTCTTCAACGGACGGGTAGCAGATGAGCCTAAGGGCAGGATTGAAAGCGAGGTGGGGACCTGAGACACGGCGGTTAGATATCAGATGGCAGAGGATAGAAGAGACGAGGACGACGTACAGTGTACCCATAGGCCGACAAAGTTTTTCCCAGATGGAGTTCAACACCGTTGTCGGTGGGCGAGCTTGTACTCTATCTCGACTTGGTTGGAAAATGGAATGTTGCGTCAAACAAAAGCCTGACTTAGCAACTTGACTTGGTGCACCGTGTGAAAGTGATAGGTGATATTCTCACGAGTCTTATCAAGTAAAATTCTATTTTTGCTTCATTGCTTCGTGCCCTCAATTTCCGTTCGATACAAGCACACCCATAAAGTCCTAGGAGCCCGTCTATTGAGCTTGAAGCTTGAAGCTTGAAGCTTGATCTTAGACAGCTGACTCTGGCGTTCCGTCGCGGGCTACTGACCTCACTGAACATTAAATATCAAAGCTCTTATTTCTATCGCTCTAGTTCTGGAGACAACCTGGAGACGCCGACCGTGACGGAGCCGCCGTCATCAGCAAATAGAATCAGACCCGAGTATCTCTTTTATCTTCGGCCATATATTTCTGGCGATCATTCTCTGCTTTACTGGCGGCGATGTACAATCATACTCCCAGTGTCCGTCTGGCATCGTTTAACTGCTATTTCACACTGCGCTCACTCTGTCCAAGTGCCTATCCCCCTCCCCATTGTTATCTCAAAGTCCTCGACTCTTTCCTGCAGGAACCCTTGCGCTGGGATCCTTTGCCTCTTGTGTGCTTGGACCACCACCCCACCACGAAGAGAGATTTCCGTGTGACCCATCGCCTCGACATATGCGAGGACTTGGGCAGGCCTATGTACGCACTTCGCGTCTCGATCCTCTTCGCAGCTTTTACGCAGCGTTACACCTTTCAACAACTTACACAGTGCGTGTCTCTGGTCCTAACCTCAGTACGAGTATCTGGGGATTTGGTCTTTTGCCCTGATTGGGATGGCCCTCTCACAACACCTCCTCCATTATCTCGTCGGTATTAAAGCAGGTTACCGCTGGACAGCCATAGGCATCGCAGGACTTCCATTGTGGTCGCTGACTTGATGAACATCGGCTCGTTTTCTTTCCCCCGTGATTTTCAGTCAGCTCTCGTACCGACGTTCCTTGCCCTTTCTCAAGATATACGCCCGTTTTATCTCTTTTTGCTCGACCACCTAACCGAGGGACCTTGTGGCTTCGCAGTCTAGATGCCAAGCGATGTGCTGCCTCTCTGCGACCCTGCCTGATCTCTTCAAAGATATATACCCTACGATCATCCAGAATTCGACATAACATTGCCATGGCTGAGGATCTCGAGAATACGACCACCCATGTTCCACCGTCCGAACCAAGCGAGGACTCAGCAACCATCCAAGAGGCTCAGACGATACTACCACCTCTGCGTACTTACTCCAACAAGCTGACCCCGCCTGCCGGAACGAACTACTGGCGAACGTACGTCTTCACTACAGGACGTCCTTACTCTCGGCCATAAACTCATCTTTGGATCATTTTCTTAGCCAATCCTTCACAGTCGTACAAGACTACGATCTGCAATACATCCCTGACCAACCGGGTCTCGATGTTTTCGAAACTCTCACCTGGCGTATCGACGCCTTCATCTACGTAGTCAATGCCCAACCCGACGAGAACTTCGCGAGAAATGGAGGACAGGTCTACGTTGTCTTCGTCCACTCAGGCGCAGCCGTCGCTCATGAAGATACCGACGGGATGGAATACCACTACAATATGTGGTTGCAGAACCCCAACAGTTCGTCATATCCGTTCTTGCAGGTTCCCGAGTCGGATACTGGGACCTTCGACCCGAATACAAGCATCACTAACTGTGAGTACTCGCGTTATCGTTAACAACTTTGCCACACTAAAATGACCTTGTTTTCCCTTCTCCTAGACCCCATCTCGTTCGAGCAAGACATGCAAATGTTCAACAACAACGGAAACGAGACCTTCACCTTCACGGCTTCCTACTCAGATAACATTGCCGTAAAGAACGGGATTCAAATGGGCGGCATAGATGGTTCTAACGGCATTCAATGGGCCATTCGCATCGACACAGCAGTAAGGATGTCACTTCTTGAAATGGGTCCATCTAGCTAATACCATGACCACCGCCGAAATCGAAGCCCTCGCTCAATTTCAGCTTCCCTTTCGGTTCCTTATCGGTCTTCAGATTCTCTGCTCTCGAGGAGGTGACCTTCAGTACGTCTCTGGTCACCATCGCCTTACTCTCGCGGAACAGCTCCTGATCACGAGTTGTAGATCTTAAGATTATGGCGCGCAATAACTCTTTCTACACCGATGTACGTCTACTATGAGTCTCTTGTCGGTCCTAAATCGACCGAAACTGATTATTCTTCCACTCTTTAGCCCATTGCCGACTCCCAGGTGTTCAATATCACAGTCGATTGTCGCTTCACTGTCTAGAGCGCTGTATACCTCTTTGAAAGCTCATACATGGCCTCATACTACTTATACTCCTGATATACACTTTCTGAGCGAGATGAATGGTCAGGCCGGTCAGGGCTGGTAACAGAGAGCGAGCATCAACGATTTTCTTAGATAGCGATGTACATAGGAGTAACAGGGAGACTCCTACGGGGCTGCAAACCTCCAAGGCGCTTGTTGGGTTCCCATTTCCGTCACACCTTGGCCTTTTCCAACTTCAAGCGTTTTCCTCTGTTTCACGACCGCGTATCTCCTATGGACCGCGTAGAGCTGCTTCTTGAGCTTGACAGCTTGAATTCTTAAAACAATCTTTCATTTGTCAACATCTAGAGACGTCCCTTGGAACGCCCGTCCTCGCTTCTTTCCCAACATCTGGCCAACACCTCGGAAGCGACTCTCCAACGCTCTCTCCGTGTTGCTGGAACACTCAGGCTTTTCTTCGCATGACCTCTGTGAATGCGCCCCCGTAACACTGTCCTGTCGCGTATAGAGTCGGTCGTTTCCTACCTGTGGCATCCCATTTTCAGGAATGCATTCATTCCCCCATCCCTCGAAAAGAATTTCTAGTAGCGTGGGGTCAGGTGGGAAGTTGGATTGCGGGGTGCTCATACGCTTGCATATCAAGCGATGCTCAGCAGTCGTCCGTTGAGGATCCGGGTTCAATGCGTTGACGCCATGCGGGTTCCTTTATCTTATCTCCCCGAATCATCGTCAACAAAGGGAGCGATCTATTTGGCACTCATCTCATCGGTGTCGAAGCAGGTCTCCGCTGGACAGCCTTACGCATCACAGAATCTCCACCGTGGACTCTGACATGCAAACGTCACGAATCTCGGAGGTAACCGACTTTGTCTCGAGCTCATGATTTACTTCCCCCACCTTATTTGCACCGACGTTCCTTGCCCTTAGCCATGCTTCGCTCTTTTTGTCCGTTTTAATCCTCCACCTACTCAAGCGTCCTTAGCATCGCAATTTAGACGTCGAGTACCTTGCTGCCACCCACGACCCTGACCAAACTACTCGAGATATATAATCGATCTGCTCTCCTTGTCAGATCAGCAACACCTTACCATGTCGGATAACCTCGAGACCACCCAGACCGTACCACCTACAGCAGACGAAGAAGTTGCCAACGTCGAAGAAGCCAAGGCGATNCCCCCCAATTCTGCGAACTTATACGAACCAGTTGACACCACCAGCTGGAACGAGCTATTCGCGAACGTGCGTCTCTTACTCCACATATTTTTACTGTCCTCTAGCACTCATAACACCATTACCTCCCACAGACAATCATTCACCATCGTATCAGGCTGTAACCTTCAAGACAGCGCATGGGGGAATTTTGAAACTCTCACATGGTATATCGATGCTTTCGTTTACGTAGTCAACGCCCCGCCCGATGAAAACTTCGTCGCCAATGGAGGCCAGGTCTATGTCGTCCTCGTTCACTCCGGCTCGGCCGTGGTCTGCCAGAACATTCCCTACATGGAGTTCCGCTACAATACGTGGTTGCAAAATCCCAAGAGCACTTCGCAACCGGTTTTGCAGCTGCCTGTGTCAGGTAGTGGGACAAAAGACCCGAATCTGAACAATACTACCTGTGAGTACCTCACATTCTATCGCATGCGTCGTTACAATGGTTTACCAAACGATGCATTTCCCTCTTCCTTCAGACCCTATCTCGTTCCAGCAAGATATGCAAATGTTTAAGAACAACGGAAACGAAACCTTCACATTCCAGGCCGCGTACCAAAACGACGTCACCGTCCAGAACGGAACGCAATCGGGAAACGTTGATGGTACCTCTGGGATCCAGTGGTCAATCAATCTCGACTCGCCGGTGAGGATTACCACCGTTTCTCCGTGTATTCAACTAACGGACGCCTTTCTGAACATCATCACCACGAAAGCTCTCCCCCAATTTTCCCATCCCATTTAATTCATTATCCATGTTCAGATTCTCCTCCCTTGAACAAGTAACGTTTGGTAAGCTTCTGTTTCTCATGAACGTTGCCCCAATCTCCAACTGATGTACCTCTCCAGATTGCAAGTTCTTAGTACGCAGCAACTTATTTCCGTCCAACGACGTACGCCTTTCGCTTTGATTACATTGACTCCTATGGTCTGATGCGGCTTATCCTGTAGCCACTCGCCCAATCCCAGACTTACACCTTCACCGTGGATTGCCGGTTTTCCGTTTAGAATGCGTCCGAACTCGTGTACTCCTTGACAGACTTACATAGTTACAATGTTGCGTAAACGATCCAAGAGGCTACTCGACGTGAAAAGTTTACTGGAGCCCCATTATATGGAGATACAACTATTTGACGGGTACCAGCCATCGAGCCGCCAAGTCCTCAAACCGTCTCTGCGGCTTCGCGACTTCTAGGCATGATCCCATCAGGAATCCGAGGGTCTTCGCAATTGCGTAGGGAGTCGTCGGGTTGAATTTGGATACCTCGGTTTGAGCGAACTTCTCTGGATAATTCAACAGAACAATGATTATGCGCGAAATGTACGGAACTGATGGAAGGCTGCTTCGTCCATACACGTCCCCGGTAGACTTGGATCAAGATGAGGTGTTGACTTATACACTATGAGAGTAAGAATGTTCACGTTAGCTGAGGAAAGATAGGGCAGCCAGTTGACTATGTACTGACCATGTCCTGAACGACTGCTGGAAGGAGGAGAGCATCGGTACCATCTTGCATCGCATAAAGGATTATAAAAATAAGAAAGATGAGGGATGCGGGTACCATGCTTTCAATAAGCATAGAAACGACACCCATAAGGTCGCCTCCAGTGGCAGGAGCCCCCGATCTAAGAATTTGGCGACGCTGATAGAGGATGCGAATAGCAATAAGGCCAGTAAGGAGAATGACGGTAGTTGCGGTAATTGACCAGCAGGCAATACCAAGATCAGGCCCCCAGTTCCCTGGCAAGGGCTGGATACTATGGATAATATCTGCGCAAGTAAAGACTGTTGAGCAGTTGATTTTAGTCCGTGTCTCGAGATTATTGGTTCGCATAGTTTTGACTCTCACCCAACTCTCACCTATTGCAGAGATATATAGAATGACCGGGACCACGAGAATGATCGAAGTGTCCCATACAACGTATGTCCGCCATAGCTAAAAGTGGATGATATATGATCAACAATTCGAGGACGCACGAGAACGTCTGAAGTCGCACCATCAAGCCCATGAGAGTAAAGCCAGCCAAAGCACCGCAGCACAGTCCAAATATGGCGATGGGGTCGAGCTGAACGTGCTTTAGGTACTCTGAAGGCCCACCGGGGTAGTTCCTCTGGATAACCCAAGCCTCCTGGTCGATCCAAATGACAGTGGCAATCCTGATCGTTCCAAGGGAGAAGATAAAGGCATTGAATAGTTGTTGACGCCAGCGGTGATTTCGCTTGCTGATATGTATGAAGTACGCAGCGATCGAGTAGACAGCTACATGAATGCCTGGTGAATTCGGAGTGATTAGCATGCTCGCTGGGCATAAGATGCTCTAATGGTAAACCCACCATAAGCGATGGCTCCAACGTATCCAGCAGTATTCACGGCTCGTTCGGACCATAACTGGCTTGATAGTTCCTCCGTTTTAGTCGTCAGAGAAGCCATGGTTCTGGAAATATGATATCTGGGGCTCGATGTCGAAAAGGCGAGCCGAGTGCTCTGAATAGGACTCACTGGCCGTTTGAGAGGCTTTTATACCTATTAACGGTATCAGCAGTTGCAGGACTCATCAGATGCTGATATGAGCTCTATGCCCACATTACGCACCGTGGAACGGTTTCTGATTCCGCAGAGACATGCGTTTATCGCAGAATGACAGAGACAGAACACAAGCAGGCTGTAGCGTACGTCGCACTAGTAGTCGGGGAAGGGCTGAGGGGTAGGGGTCGGCACTTCGACCCCAACGTATCCTTGAGAACCTGGAAATATTGCGTAAGAAAACACATTTTCGTTCATGAATACTGAACAGAGGAGAGAAACACCGTGGAACAGAGCATCCAGTTCAGTAGCATAACGCTTGATAAGAAGTCGGTTCGCTATCCGGTCATGATGGAATAATGATATCCGTGATATTCGTGTGTTGGCGTGAGATTCAAGTTACTTGACTCAGTGATATGACAGCTTCGTCGCCAAGCCATAGCGTTTGGGAAGAGAACTTCGAGGGTTTGACAGCGTGCGTAATACTTGGTAACCCATCGAGTGGTCATAGAGGGAGCTGTTCCTCTAACCATCTACTGAGATGAACAAGTCGAGGAATGCGAGTGTACCTGCGTTCGATGGTGCGTGAAAATGAAGGCCGAACGAGTCGAACTGGGACGAGCAGTAAGCGCTTAAGCCATGGAACAGGAGATATATTAGGGGGTTGATGGGAAGCGAGCCTGCGGCCAAGTTACGTCGCACCCTCACAGCGTGGAAACGACAGTCTCATTACTTGAGGTCCCTTCTGTGATAGGGCCACTACTGAATATACCTGGCTGGGAGTCAATGGCGGAACGCGCGTGACTACTCACTCCCCTGGTCTCTCTCGCCTCCATTTCAGAGATCTCGCTTCCCAAGGAGGCTCGTCTACGGCCGGCGGGCGCGTGATCAAACTTCAGTGCGCTTATACGAGTTTGTGCATCATTGACCGTCGTCCGAGACCAAGCCCTTCCTCGGTAAACCTGCATTAAGACCAACTGAGGTGCGACACACTATGAAGTCGCCAATGAGATACCCAGCTCATGACGGAGAACCGAAACTACTCACAGTAATTTGGACGATCATTGGCAAAAGCAAGTTCTCTGCTGCGGTCTGTCGTGCATACAGGATAATGAAGATCCCACAAACGACACCGCTCAGCAGCGAGGACTCAATGACCATTGTGATGACACTGGTGTACGATTTCATCGTTCCATTGATCCCGAGTGCGATGAGCTTTCGGCGATGCCAGAGTAGTCGTACGATGAGAAGGAACGCAAGGAGCATGTTCAGCGTCATGGACATTGACCAGCAGGCCAGTCCCAGATTTGGACCCCATGTTCCTTCGTATGGGTGGGCAGATTCGACGATGTTTGCCGTGGTGAGGACTAGATAAGGGAGGAAGCAACCATAGTCAACCAGGCGGCGTTACGATATCACGATACCAAGGACTTACCAACTGTTCCAATGTACAGCAGACCAGGCAGGATCAAGACGTACACATTATTCCACACAACCCATGTCCTCCATAACTGAGGTAATGCATCAGCTGAGATGGATTGGTCACACGGCAACGAACAACCCACCAAGAAACCATCCAACACGAAATCAGCCAGACTGGCTGCTACCAATCCCAGAAGGGTAACAGGACGTGATTGTTCGTGAAGAAGGAAGCCATACGGCCCTCCTTTGTACTCTCGTTCGTATATCCAAGCATGTTGGTCGAAGTTGATCGTCGTAGCAATATGAATGGTTCCGAGTGCGAAGACCAAAGTGTTGAAGATTTGAGTGCGATAGCGATTCGGTTTCCGGCTTTTGAGAATAAAGTAAGAAGAGGCGGCGTAAACAGCAATGTGAAGGCCTGATATAAGTTGGTATTATTCATCATGAACGGAAGGGTGGTACTTTAACGCAAGGACGAGACTGACCATAGGTGATTGCCCCCAGGTAACCAGCTGTGTTGATAGACTCTTCTAACGCGAGCTTGTCTCTATACGTTGGGGCCATGAATTGAGTGATTCTTTTCTCTAGATAGCTCGTAGATCTCTCTCACCTTATATGTTTCGCATTAATCCAGCGAAGTTTGAGGGCATGAGGTCGTAAATCACTGCACCCACAGATATCAGCGATTCAACCCAGGGCAATCAGATAGCTCTGCATTCTTAGACCACGGACTGGGAATGCCGTGGTTAACGGAGAGCATCAGTTGCTCATGGGTGGTAAACTCGTTCAAAGATGTATAGCGTAGGCATCCTTCGTTGATGAGGCCGTGGACGACCGTAGAGCTTTAATTAAGAGAAGTAGTCATCTAGACAGGCGTCTCTATCCGGCATGGCATGATCGATGAAAGAGAGTGTTCGGAGAATTCTAGGCGACCAAAGCAATGGGAAGAGATGGATGGGAACCATCACCTCGGTCAAGGACGACATGGTGACCGGAGAGGAGGCATAACCTGCGGTGTGGGATTTGTAGTCTCAATCTAGCGTACCACAAGTCAGAAAACGTTTCTTCCCAGATTAAGATCATGTGCATACCTTGATCTGTGCGAAGGTGTCGACTTTGTTGAGTTGAAGGAGCAGTGTCAGGGACTGGTCGGGAAAGAGTGGCAAAGAGACTCAACCCGAAAAGTCCGAGTCTGAGGGGCGGGACTGCACAAGCGTCGTTCCAGCCGGTCGCAGTCAAGAGGCGGTTGGGCTGGAGCAGGGCTGGAGAGACCACAGCAAGGCAAGGGGGGTGGGTCAATCATAGCGTTAAAGAAAAGGTCGTGAATAGTCTAAATAACGTAAGTCTACTATGGATACCAATACAAGTTGATTATTATGCACATTAAGGCGATGGTGATGTCGGTGTATGAGGGAGGGCCGATGAAACAAGGACAAAAAAGTACTTAAAGTGTCCGTGGATGCCAGCCGGGGCCAAACTGCGCTTTCAAGACCCCCTCAACACTGACTGTTTCCCTCAGCGGACAGACACTCTCATCCACGCCTCTCTCCCATAGGGGAGTGCTGCGATGAACGCCCAGGACTCTCCAGGGTAACGAGAATCCCCTTTGCCACCACCACTTCCTGTCGATCTCGGCATCCCTAAGGACACTCCACATACGCAGCGTCTGCGAGCGTTCATGGAAAGATGCAAGGAAGAATTCGTAGTAATACCACTGCGAGCCACAGTAGGTTGGCAAGGCGGATTGCGGGGGTACGAACATATGAGTTGCANGGGGGGTTTAGCGCAGGTATGTCGTCTTCCGCTTCCTTGGCGGGAGAAGGGAGTGTTTCTGCGACAGGTTGCTCAGACCAAACGCTGATAAAGCGTTCTGGATGGAGGAACATGATGGCGTTGATAAGGGTTTGGTCTTTCCCTACAAAATGGCCGTCCGAGAGGTATTTGTCGTGTTGCTCGTAGAAGGTTGACCGGTACCATGATATGGCAGAAGGCGTACCACCGAAAAATGACCCTACACAAACAAGAGGCCAAGGCACTGATCAGTTGGGGAAACGGGTTGACCAACTAAGAAAACGCACCTTCACTGAAATCAAAGTCCACAGGCCCGTCACTCTCCCTCCACCACTTCCACCCCCTCGAAGGAACACTAGCGAGCGGGAAGAAAATCAAGTCTTCCTTCTTGACGGCACCCGTTTGACCACCACCATGCTTACTCCCCTCCTCGAAGACCTGGTCGACACGTGCAGCGTTCGGCCAGTCAGAGTAGAAGTGATCGCCTCGGAATGATCCCGCGTCGACCCAAAAAGCATAATCAAACCCTCCCGGGACAGCGAGCGCAGTCTGATCGACATGGTTGACAGCTTCATCCAGGAAGTACGGTTTGGCATTCCATATCGAGTAAAGCTCTGGTGTATGGCGGAATGCTTCTCGATCCTTCGAATGCATCTCTTCATACGTTGCTCTCATCCCATCGCCTGACAAGGGTGGGATATCGAAGGCTTGTTCAAACGTCGTGTTGATGTAGATAGGAAACGTCGTTTTCGTGCGTAGTGACTTGACGAGGGAATCTATCCCGAGGTTTGGCGGGGCGTAAAAGTATATTGGGGTGCGGATTTGGAGGAGGAAAGAAGATAGCCATGATTTATAGTCGGCTAAGGAATGCTTGGATTTGGTGAGCGGGAAAAATGCGGTTACGATGAGAACCTTGGGCGGTTCTGTTGCTTTTATCGGGTCATGGTTGTGTGGTTCAGACACATTTGGTGTAGAAAAGGTCGGGGTCAAGGATAGAGCAGCTTGRGTTGAAGACGTGCCAGCGTGTCGCTGGTAATAAAAAAGGCACAGTATGACAAATACGCCAAGCGTCACCCATGAGGTGATGACCAGGCGGCGCATTTGCAGCATCTGTAGCTAAAAGGACGCGATCTGAAGCGCGTACTGTCGAAGGGAACGAGGAGGAGAGGTCGTCGGGGCTGTGGTAAACGCGGGAGTAAAGACCAGTGAGTAAAACTAATAAAAGGCCCAAGCTGCGCGCTGGCTCACTCACGTACATACACTAGAACCTGGTAACAAGCGCTGAGGGTCATCTAGATTACTCATGGAGCGCCGACGCCCATCTATGTTTCATCTTTGCCGACACTTGGAACTGAATTATCAACCTCTTGTTGGCCGACTGCGCAAATTATGGGAAATCATGTACATGCTACGACAGAAATCAACTTTGTAGGTCCAAGTAAAAAGAGAGTAGGAGGCACTGAAGTAGAGAAGTACAGAGGGAAATGTCCATGGTCCACAATTTGAGTTCTAGTTGAGGACAATTAACGAGCATTAAACAGCCAACGGAGGACGCGAAGAGCCATCTGTAACATGCCCTCCTATTAGATCCGAGTCCACCCCATGCAAACTCGACGCTTCACTCCCATCATCACGGCCACCATCTTCCCCAGTAGGCATCAGAATCACAGAAACAACTCGGCTCCCATTTTGCTCGCCAAAATCCACCAGCCGGGTAATTTCACGGCCATAGGGAGGAACAACGTCCTCTGAGAGTTTGAGCTTTGGCGGGCTATCGAGGTCGACCATGAGGGCCTTCGAACTGGTGTTACCAGTTGTCACGACGCCGTATCCTGATTCCACATCCCAGGCAACGGAGACTTGGATGCCCTTGTCATCATACACACGTTCATCCGGTGGGTCCGAGCCAACAAGGTCATTCTTCTTCTCCTTCTCGGACTTGTTGGGATCAGATTGGGCAGGTGTAGACTGTGGAGCTGCTCGGTGTCCAACAACCCCCACGCCAGGAAGTGATATCAAGGCCAGCAACACCGCTATAAAAATAAAAATCATCAGCATCTTCAACATCATCAAAGAGAACAAGACCTGTGATTAAAACTTACCGAGCGCACCGAACCCAAACGCACACCATTGTGCTGCTTTGTAACCCTCCAACAGCGCTGGCCGGGGTGCGTTACTCCCAGTCGAATTCAACCTCCATCTCATGGCTCGGGATTTTTGTTCCACGACGCGGTTGAACACGATCGTGGTAACGGGAACACCTAGCGTGGTACCCAGCTAGCATCGCACGCGGTCATCAGCATCTTTCCGAAAACAGGGAACAGAGAAGCACCGACCTGTGTCATCGTCTGCATCAGCGCTCCAGCCAAACTCTGCTCATGCGGAGCAACAGTTGTAGCAACGAAGAGTGTTCCGGAAGAAAAAACAAAGTCAGCTCCCCAGACGGAGAACACAGCTGCCGGGAAACCGAAGGCCCAGTAAGTAGTAGCTGGGTTGATGACCGCAAATAAGAGGCTGGCGGTGCTGGTCACCGATGCTCCTAGAACTATAAACGTGAAAGTTGTCATATCAAGGACTGGGAGATGTGAGGAAATTCGCTCGTACCGACAATGTAGACGATGGGAACTCGACCAACGACCTGGGCAACGAGGAAGTTGCATAATATCCCAGCGATGAACATAGGCAAGACCCGGACCATTGTCTGTACTGGGGATAGCCGCTGGTAATCCTGATAATACAGCTAGAAGGGCAAGACGGTCAGCAGACCTGTTGCCCGCATGGTTGAAAAGAAAGAAAGAAAGATACGAACCTGAACCCAATACTGCCATGACCTGAAGACACAAAACGTCAAAGCGGCTATCCACATAACCGCTGCTATGCGGCCTTTTGCGCGCGTCCAAAGGGAGACCTTCATGATAGGCGGCGGGGTCAACCATGATCGCGGATAGCTTGGATCGTCTTGGATCCTTTCCAGGCGGGCTTGCCAAAAGAAGAAAGCCACCATAAAGATGACACCAAAAATCATCAGGACAATAATATCTAACGAGCCTAGTAAGTACCCAAGACCATCAAGAGCGCAATGGGAAATAAGACGTGCATGGAGTGGCCCATTTATCCGCGGCGAGCTCCCCTTCACTTAGTACGAAGGTTACTAGAGTTAACCCAGTCGTAACGAGCGCGGCACCGATCCAATCGACTCTCCCCCCCTTCTCAGTGGAAGGTATATCGGAATCGATGGTGAATACGCCCCCGATTAGACAACAAGAAGCTATCCCAGCAAAAACGAAGAAACTGGAGCGCCAAGTTGCACTGTAAAATAAGCGTCAGCTTTGCGTATAGATATAAAGCGAGGAGAGGAGGGAAAGACCTTGATAACTCCGTCAACGCTCCTCCCAAAACCATCCCCAAACCACCGCCCAGAGGGTTCCCCGTCGAAAAGGTTGTAAACGCGATGGCTCGGGCTTTGGATGGCGGAAATGCCTGGGCTAGAATTCCAAGCTATTACAAGGTCGCCATTCAGACAGATCTTTAGAGAAGAGGGGGATTGGGAAAAGGTACTGACTGCAGCAGGTATGGTCGCAGCCGCGCCAATTCCCTGAATAGCCCTCAAGACGATCATCGCCATCTTCGTCTGCGCAAACCCACATGCTATGGTGAACGCGATCGTCCAGACCATACCCACCATGAAGACGAGCTTCCTCCCATATAGATCGGCAATCCGACCGATCATCAGTAGGAAGCAGCCTGATGTGAGGGCGTAGGCAGACATGACCCATTGGAGTTCACCAATGGGTATTGACAGATCCCGAGATATCGAAGGTAGGGCAATGGAGACGTAGGCGAGGTTGGCCGACTAGATAACCGCCGCTGTCAGTCTGGTACTCCAACCTCAACAAATGTACGCACATTGATAACCATAGCGGTGGTGCACGTTAGTATCAAGCATGCCGCCGACCACCTGCTCCTCGTCGTCTGCGCCCTCGTCCTCTCCCTTGACGGAGGCTTTTCGATCATCTGGACATGAAAGACCTCCACAATGTCTTGGGAGGTCGTCGACAGTATCGAGCGCTGTCGGCGTGGCATAGGTCGATGAAGTCAGGTATACCACGAAGCAAGGTTGCTGGGACCAAGAAACGCCGAGAGCATAGTTAAACTACGTGTAGTCGGCTCGGTCAAGTTGGATGTCGTTTGTGCTGGAGCGAGCAGCCGGGGTCGCTCGTGACCAAGGCGCGTAGCAAAGAGTTTCACCATGCGTAACTGAGGTACTAGAAGCTACGGCTTGAGTTTTAGTGGTTGCGACGCGCGCGTCACACCAACTAGTCTGAGTTAGCGTCGAGTTGGAGTTAGTGGCCGCGACACCAAGCACGAAGGTTTAACGTTGGCAAGGACAAAAATACAAGCCATGGTCTATACCGCATCCCCGTTTTACATCAGTGGCTATCAATTTCATCGATGCATTCAACCCACGTTGCATAAAAGTAAAAACTGGTCAAGGCAGCCGTTTGTTGGCCGTTTGGAGATGGAAAGGAAGAGCAAGGTTGTTCAGCCTATCGCGTCCACGTGGAAACTCTGTGTCATGAGTCACGTTCCGCTTCACACGGACCGTCTCTCGGACTGGCCGCCCGGCCCTTGTGACAGTTTTTCTGCTTCCCAACTCCCTCTTCGTCTGACCGTCTGCAATCGGCGGCTGGTATCTGGGTATAGCCGCTCACCAGCCTTGTGTCCTGAGCCTACTTCTAGTTGAACTTGACGTTTGGGCCTGCACATCCATTTCGCCTATACTTATCTCAGCCTCTCAGTTGCCTCTCAGGCTTTCTTTGCTTTCTTGTCCTCGACCACATTTACCCCGCGACTCTGCCCGCGCTCTCATGCGTCGGTTTATTCCGATCGCTTGTACTACCAATAGAGCGAAGTATAGAGTATGCGAACGCGACTCTCATGTGCGACCTCCAACGCTCCAACTTGCCGCGATCTCACATTTGGAAGTCTTGTTCTCCGAATGTTCGACCCTTTTCTCTCACATAGAACGGGCCCTAGAGTACGCCACCATGCTCCGTTCTACACGACCACAAAGACATTTATCAAGTATATGGTTCACCCAGACCGCAACGGGAAAGTCCCGCGATAAGGATATGGCATTTCATATCACAGTCCTTCAGGGACCTCTTGCTGTGGAAGCTTCTCATACACCAAACTACTTATAAGTATGCGACCCAGCTAGGAAAGCTTGATGTCCCTTCGCCATAGCGAAGCCAACTTGCGAATGCCTACCATCACCCTTCCTTCCTGGCTGATTGACTTCGCCCCCCATACTCCGCGTCTTAACGTCCACTACAACCAAACGCGTCAGGAATCCCGGACCTGGACCCGAGGATACAACTTCTTCTCCGAGGAAAGGCAAGCATCATATGAGAAGGAGAACTCTGAGCTACTCACGGCGTTGTCATTTCCGTACTTTGGATATGAAGTCATACGTCTTTCGTGTGACCTTACAAATATCCTCTTCGTCGTAGACGTAACCACGGACCATCAGTCTCTTGATGACGCCAGAGAGACTTGTAACCTTGTTCGCCTTGGGGCGCATGATCCTTTTGGAGAACACAATTCCGTATTCTCCTCCATAATGGCTGAGTACGTACCGTACCTCACGATGATTACAACTCGTCGACCTACCTAACCTTATTGACTAGTTTCATGACAAGATACGACCGGATATCCAAGCCCAATTTACGACGCCGGTTCCTCTCACACTTGGACGCGTACCTAGACACCGTAGTCACTCAAACTTCGCTCCGACATCACGGAAAACTAATTGCCTCCATCGAACAGCTTCGCATTGAACGTCGAGATAACTCGGCCATCAAGCTTTGCTTCGACATTCTCGAGCTCGGCCTAGGAATGGATCTACCTCAGTTTGTCTATGATACCAAAGAGTTCATGGATATCTACCTTGCTGCCGTTGATCTAGTCTGGATCTCCAATGTATGTCCGCCGGCTATCCGTGTGGGGTCTTATACACAACTAACCAAGAAAGCCGACGCCGATAGGAAGTCTATTCGTATTTCATGGAGAAATCTATTGGACATCATGAGTATAACCTCATCACGTTGTACATGAAGCACCATAAATTAGACCTCCAAGGCGCTTTCGACCAAGTCGACCGTGAATTCCGGAGGATATGGGTTGAACTTCAGGTCCAGCGATCTACTTTAACGTCCTTTGGTATTCCAGAACTGGACACCGATATTTCGCGGTTTATGGATGGCCTGATTCAGTGGATTGAGGGGATGCTTCAGTAAGTTTGAGTTCTTTGCCTTTCTCCATGAGACGACGACGCTGATCGCGCAATGTGGATAGCTGGAGTTTTGAGACGCCAAGATACTTCGGAGATCTCAGATACGTGATACGAGAGAGTCACAGACTGGAACTCTGAGGTTTATGTCTAACACGAAGGGATTGATTTCTATATAATACAGGCGTAGGCATTGAGCCCATTTTACATCTGGGGGCACCTGGCCCGTATAGTGAGTAGAAATACCTGCTACAGCAGATTGGATAGAGAGGACGTATTGAGAATAACCAATCATCGATCATCCTCTGAATGGGTCCTTTTCATAGCTGTTCATTGAATCATCGTCCGATCCAATTCGAGAAGAGGGCCGAGCAGACAGAGTCACGGAAGTAACACTCCCAGACCGGGATGGGGTTCGCTCCGGGATACCGTGCGAGTGCATCCTCTCTGAACCCTGATAAGCGTGGCCGGTACCCTTTGCAGAATGATGCTGCGGAGCAGCCGTGAGAGGGAATGGATGGACAGAGGCCAATGTTGAGACCTCGTCGAAGGCTACACCAAGCGCGTGGATAGTCAGGTATGAAGAGGATTCATAATGGTAGGAGACTGCGCACAGAATTCCGAGTCAAGGTCCACTGCCGATCTCCTCGCCTGACGTCGGCGTCTGACAACGAAAAACGCTAGCAGAACGACCAGTAATCCTCCGAAAGCTCCGCCTAGAGCACTCCCAATTATGGCTGTTTGGTTTGACGGAGCCAAGTCGCTGGCTGGGACGGGCTCTGTCGCGTTGGGTCTGACAAGAACATGGACTAGGGTGTCAATGAAGCCCGAAATGACAACTCACAGGAACCACGAAGAGGTCGTAGAATTCGCGGGGCTAAGAAGCCGTTAGAGATGAGATTGAGCAACCATTAAAGCCAGCCAAGTGACGCACGGGATGTAAACGGTGGCAAGAGAAGACCATGACAACTCGTGCTCAGTCTCGGAGTGGGGAGGTGATGGCGACATGCAGCTGCCTGCTCAACGAGAGATGTAGACTATATAGAGTGTAATTGCAACCGCATGGTACTGTTCTGGTGGGGATATCAGACAAATACCTGAGAAAGAATTCCAAAATCTCACTTACTGCGGAGGACCTATATTTAACGAACAGGACATCGTGTCCTAACTGCCGCGTTGGCTACTGCTTCTGGCACTGAATATCTTGTGTATCGAACTCTTCGAGTTTGGCTTTACCAGGAGAGCGTCATTCACTGCAAAGTGGGTCGGCTGCCTCGAAGTCAAAGCAAAGATCGATCGAAGTTGTCTCAGGGGTTGGGCGCTTAGTTTGAAATTGCCAAGCGCTGCACTTCAACCTCAGTAAAAAAGGGTTGGTGCTGTGGGGTGCTTAGCGAGTGCGGGTAGGTTCCGAAAGGGTCCATGGGTGGTGACAAATCGACGAAATCGTCACCACGTGGTGGGGACCAGGTGCTAGACTGGTCCACTGGCATTTTTTTTATTCCAGCGCCTGTAGGGCGCTTACTATTTCCCACGCAATGACCAATATTCCCCCAACGATCGATCGATTTTTTNGCCCATGCCTACCGCCAACGATAAACTCATCTGCTACTGCTCAGTATGCATCGACAAGTTGCAAAGCGCGTCCACGATCCGTCATCACATCCAAACGGACCTTGAGATGGCCCAATCCCCTGACTTTCATAATACCCTTCAACAAATTTACCAGGACACGGCCATGGCAAATTCTGCGCGGCTTGATGCGCAATTAGTACACGTTGAGAGTAAGTATCTAGATATCTATTGCTTAGATCGGCTGTTTCACCCACTCAACATTGCTCATACATATAGGTCAACCAGCTTCATCATCGGATGGAATCAGAGAGTCAGATGAAGCAAGCCTGCGCAGTATTGATTCTGGTGCGTTTCCCTTTGACTTTACCATAGTGAGATCTCCCTCATCTCATCCCCACAGGCGACTTTGCCCTCCCGCTCCCACCAACCTCCCCAATTCCATCCACCCGGCTCTGCACACCTCCGCTGCCAGCCTGTTCTCAACCGCCCACTCTTTCCAGCGAGCCGGAAACTGTGGACTCTGACTTGGCGTCTACCGCTACACTTCACCACATTTTCCCCGACGCCGACTCGGATGATATCACTGAATCTATTATCGACAACCTCTTTTCCCTTCCCCCATCCCAAGCGCAGCTTCAGAGCGAACTCCTCGGGGACTACAAGTGTCCGTCTCATCCTCCTACCAATCAAGAACGCGCCTTCGACCAAGGAACTCTGACCCCCATTCAGAAGTGGAGCTTGAAACTTTACATCACCTGGAAACGTAGCCGTGGAACCGTTGCGGCTTTCACAAACCACAAGGCTCTCCTTGAGGAAGCGTTGAGCATCCAACTACTTAGCCTATATATGGTCCGTGAGCTCGCACGTAGGATCACCGGTGTAACTCCCCGGTATATTGCTGTCTGTCCCAATAATTGCATCGCTTATACTGGCCAGTTCGAACATTTGACTGTGTGTCCGGGAAAACGCAGAGTTAAGGATACTTCCCAAAAGAAGGTTCGCACCCTCGATATACCATGTCGACTACCCAAGATCAGGTCAGCATCGGGGACAGTCCCACAAGCTCAGATGCTTGTTGTCCCTGTGCTGGCCAAAATCAGAGCCATGTTTGCGAATGAAACCTTTAGTGGGCATCTTCGTTACCGTGATCGACTCATGCGACAGACGATGGCCTTATTGGCCAAGGGAGCTGAAATTCGATACCAAGACTTTGGGAACGGTCGAGTTCAAGAGGAATTGCGCAAACGTGGCTTCACCTTTTCAGGATCCCCAAACAATGATGACTTCGAGCTTGCTTTTGCATTCACCTCCGATGGCGTTCAGCTTACCATGAAAAAGGAATCTGACACATGGGTCTTGATGATCATTATACTTGATTTACCGCCCTCCCTTCGCTATCGCATGGAGAATACCATTGTTGTCTGCGTCACTCCGGGTCCATATCCTCCGGGAAACCTTGAATCATTTTTATATCCCCTTTTACAAGAAATGGCCACTCTCGGAGAAGGTGTCTGGGTTTGGGATGCGCTACGCAACGCGTACTTCGTGCTTCGTGCCTTTATTGTTCTGGCGTTAGCAGATCAAATGGGTTCTGCGAAACTCAATGGCTTGGTTGGTCACATCGGTCGAGTTGGCGATCGATACTCTGAAATGATCGCCGCTCGTTCAGCTGAAGATGGGAAGTATCTTTACTATCCCCTTTTCTCTGATACCTATGTCGCTGTGCTCAATCCCGATCGACCAAGATACAATGCCCGCAATCTGCCCCTTCGCACCGAAGAGAAATATTGGTCAACTATCAGTCAGCTAGGCAACACATCCTCCAGCAGTCAACGTGCCGCCCTCGTTACCCAGACGGGCGTCTCCCGGCTTCCATTGCTAGCCGCAAGCAAGGCGTTCACATACCCATCGTGGTTCTTCCCCTCCGACCCATTCCATCTACTCTACGAAAATTGTGCCGCTTGGTTATGGGATTTAATGCTTGATTCAGGACATTTAACACGAGAGCAGGGGGCTGAATTTGGTCGCCTCTTGGCCTATTCCAACACAACACTTCCCCCATCATTTAGTGGGCCCGTCAGAAATCTATATACAAAGCGGAACTCACAGTATAAAATTTACGAGTGGATGAATGTTGTCCATATGTATACGGTTCCCATTCTTCAAGCCGTTGGTGCCGATTCCCGTATTATCGATAACTATGCGTTGTTTGTCGAGATCGCCGAAGAAGTTACACATCTACGAGGACATACCGAAGCTGACCTTGAGGCTCTCGAAGGCAAGATCGCCATGTTTCTTCGATCGTACGAACATATCTACATCAACAGTCCTGCCGACATCGTGCGCTGTCGACTATGTATTGCATACCTAATACACATACCCCGGCAAATCCGCTGGCATGGGAGCTTCCGTATAGGCTCGCAGGCAACTTGTGAGCTTACGATCGGTCATTTGAGCAAGAAAATACGGTCGGCAAAAGCTCCATTCATTAATCTAGCTAACATCCTAGTTGAAGATGAAGTCATCGCCTGCTTGGACTTGCGCATGCCCCACCTCCATCCTCCAATCCCATTGTCCTCTAAAAATCAACCACGCCTAATTCGAAACTTTCCAATAACCCGGACAACTCTGCGATCAACATCATTTCAACTTGATCTGGCAGCGATAAAAGCGGCGGGAATATGGTCAGACTGGGATGGAGCAGTTGGCAAAAGTCTCATCAGTCGCTGGGGAAAATATAGAATGAACATCCCTCGGGCAACCCTTACCACACTCCTGAGTGAGTCTAATCGACACGCAGGAGCAAGTATGAAGCATCGTTCGAGCCGTTATTTTGAAGCGATCACCAAAGATGGAAATATCTGGGGGGAGGCTCGTGCTATCTACCAGCGAGACGGACACAGCCCTGTATTGGTGTACAATGCTTTTGGGTCTGTGCGCTTGGTGCTTCGGGTTTGTCATGTTGCCAAGATGACAGGCTTTATCTCAGCAATTCCTCTGGAGTGTATTCAGGCTATTGTGGGTGTGTTTGGGTTTAAGGACGACCTGACCATTCTTCGCAAACACGCTGCACTTAGCATGCTCCAAGTTGCCGATCGAGGCCTTCCTGGTCCCACATTGGAGGCTGATGGTTTTGGTGACATGATAGATGTCTCAAATAATGGAGAGGAGAGCCTAGAACTAGATGCATCTGACGATGAATACTATAATGACGCAGAGATAGAAAATTAAAATATATTAGGAGCTTACAGGGGCAAATCATGTGAACGCCGACTTGACTTAGCGCAAGTTCCTTCCCTCACCCTGGTCTTTCTTGGCACAAACCAACATGCACCAGCGCGATTACTGGGACCATGAACGTGGCGCTCGAAGTGGAGGCTACAATAGCCAACGGTCATCTGGAGCATCTGGCTTACACCACGACTCACATATGCGCCTTCCTCATCCTGACAGCATCCCAGGAACAGAGTACCCACGCGCACCGTCTCAAGCAATGTCAGTCGCCTCAAGTACTGGGAGCTGGAAAGACTATGAAAGGCCCATCAATGATAGAGACCTAAGCTACATCCATGGGCTGGGACGGTCATCAGTGCTACAACCCAATTCGGCCATTGTTCCATCCAGTGTTGCCTCCGAAAACTACGTCTCACTTAATGATCCTGAAGAAAGCACTTCTCGGCTATCCGTCTCTCGAGCATCATCACTTATTAGTGCTCGTAGTGGATGGGCTTCCCCAACTATCAGTCATCGAGAAGTTTCCCCATCTGTTTCAAGTTTCTCGCGACCACCGTCACCCTCTGCGGATTCGCCAGTTCTCCCGTCCTCTCGACAGTCATCTCCTTCCTCGTCCGCCACACCAGAACATCAGCAACATCCAGTTTTAAACGTACTCATGAACAAGCTTGGTCAAGAACAACCCTTGGGATCAACGATGTCGTCGGCTCGCCCCCCTGTTCTCCTAAAGCTGCTCAATTTCCTGTGTACCATCCCCAGCCACAGTTTTGACCACACAGTGCGGGGAATGGAGTTGGTGGTTGACTGGTACCATGATGAGTACTCGTTTCTGAGAAGACTGGCCCTTGAACGCGGGGATCTTGAATATGGTACAAGATTGTAGGCCTTTTATTATCTTATCATGATTCATGTCCTGACTATCAGCGCGGGTAGATCTCCTTCACACTCACATGGCGCATTGCCCCCTCGACCAGCACCAGTATGTGACCAACACAATTCTCTTCCGGCCCCAACGCTGCAATTAGTCAACCTCACAATTTCGAAGCTTGAAGAGCTATCATCCCAGCTAACAATTAGCTCTCCTGAGCGCCCAGCAGGTTATCCCCACTCTGTACTCTGGTTCCGAGACGACGCGTACGCTGCACACTGCTATCATGCTGGAAATAAATCCCACCTGATTGCAAAGAAGATTTTGCGAAACAAAGATGGGACCTCGCTGTCCGCTTTGATGCTCGATGCCATGGAACGCAACTCGGAACGTATCGCAAATGTTCTCTACTCCTCATTCAGTCCTATTGCCCCCCATCACAAAGGCCGCGGCAAGGTGTACTACTCCCGATTTTTCAACAAAGCATATTTGGGTGCCATCATCGCGATCGAGATCATATGTCCTGAAGCTGCGTACTGCGCGGATCATTATAAGGCTGAGAGCACCTTGCAAAGCGCCCTTGACACAATACGAAGCAGAGATCCAAACCGCCACCTCGAGCATCCTCCCACATGTCCATTTAATACACCAACCCATCTCCGCCCCTCAGTCACGCGGTCAAGCTCTAACTCATCACTCCAGCAGCGCAACGGATCAAACCCCACCAGTCGAGAAAGGCAAATACCCACCTCCCCTCTGCGTGTCGCTTCAAACTCAGGTCAGGCCCCTCATAGCCCCCCAATACGTTCTCAGCAACTGCCGCCACCTGCCCCAAAGTCACCTTATGCCCACAATAGGACGGCTCGTCCCGTTCTTTCATCCTCACTGCCGCCGGCTATATCAACCCCAGCCCGTCCATCTCCTCGGCTTGTAGCGGCGAGTCCATTGAAACAGACACCCAGGCGAGCGGCTAAACGCACAAATGCAGAGTTGGCTTCAACACCCAGCCCTGCACGCATCCAAGCGAAACGACTACGACAGCCAGGTATGTTTCAACTGATAATGCTATGCTCCCATCATTTTAACCTCTACAGACCCTATAAATGAACCCGAACAACGAAATGATGAAGACATGGCGGAGCCGGACTCAGCCCTTACCAACATGCTTCAAGACAACACCGTTAATCCAGCGGCGGCGCAAGCACAAGCTACCGAGAATGTTGACCTACCCACAACTGCCAACGCCAATCAGCCCACTTCAAATGCCCCCGATTCACACACCCCCGAGCCACGTTCGCAGCCACTAGAAATAGAGTGGATCACGGTCCCTTCCACTTTCTCAGGTCTACATGGTGAGTAGTTCTTTCTACTTTTTCTTTTCTTGGTCAAAGCTCAAGCTCAGGACTCCAACAGCATACATTATCCAGTCGCAAGCAAGGAAAAACAACACCCCACCCGACCTCCTTATTGCTGCGCTGGAAATAGTGAACGTCTTCGGGCGGACCCCACTTTTTCAGCGGACCGATCCTAGCCAACAAGTCACAGAGTTTCTAGCCCGCCTGAAAGCAACGACACCGGCTGACGTTGATGAAGATAACACCAATGAATCATGGGGACATTATCAGTTCACCTCCGGCGCACTCAAGATTGACACGGTCATCAAATCGTGGTCTGATGTTGGGTCAGTGGGTATCGCCTGGGAGCTCCTTAGTGCTAGCCTTCGCATCTGCGATTGTGCGCGCTTCATTTGCTACAAAAATGGAGTTCGCCTCACCCCTCCAGACAAACGCTTGCTCGCTGATGATTATCTCGAGAAGCTTATGAATAAGATCGTCTCAGTTTGGCTCGCAGCAGGTGGAGTCCCTCGTCTTTCCTCTCTCTTTTCCTTTTTTGACTCTTTCTTCTTTGCGGCTTTTTAGGCAACCGAAGGGTTTACCGCTCGCTTCCTCTCATCAACTCGCCTGGAGCAAGCCTCCCAAGACATGCGCGTGATTACGCCAGCTTCATCAAACACAGCCGTGGCGCCCCCCAATAGTGATGAACATGGCGAGCCCTCTGAGCCATCCGATAATCCCGCAACACCGCCAAAGGATCCGGCGGCCCTACTCAAGGTCAGTAATTCGCGCTCTTTGATGTTAACCCTGCTTATATCCCATCCTCCAGGCTGCTAGGTTACCGTACCTGCGCAGTCTTTGCGTCTCGCACCGTGTTCCCGACTATAAATCGAGTCTNAAAAAAAGATGAGGGTATGTGTAAATGCCTGTATTCAACCCATGTTCTGACACCAGCGATTCATCTAGTTATGGAGAAAATTCTCAGTGTACCGGCTGATGCCCGCAATCAATTGATGGAAGAATTGAAGGCACATCTCGATTCATTGCCGCCGCCACAATCCAAGACCAAGAATAAGTCTCGCAAGGCCTGATGTCGTCCGCAGATGACGCGACAATTCTGCCAAATCCACTCTTATACCACCTTCGCCTACTCTACTAGCTTGTATACCAATGCGGTCCAGTAATACATCTTCTGAACACCTATATACACCCTCGCGAGACCTGATTAAGACCTACAACTAACTAATGAGACACCCTTTGAAGACCAAGATGCACCAACCGTCACTAGCCCCACACCTGCCTCACACCACCAGGCGGTGCGCAAATAGTGTCTGTCGGTGCCTCGAAAGTGGCATGATTTACCAAATCAACACCAAAACTGGACCAAAATTCTGATAAAATAATATGGTGCCACGCGGTGGCCACAGGGTGTCCCCAGGGTGCAATTTCGACCCGATAAGGACCAAAGGTACACTTTCGTTTTTACTGAGCTTCAACAGCTTTGCCCGATCGACTTGCGATCGACGTCCGATTTTCGCGTCTATACCTGCTTCGCGTCTCCTTTTGAGGAGCTAAGAACGAGGAATAGGAAAACAAATATCGTCAAGAGTGTTCTTCCTTCGCCTTGGACATGGAGCTTGTTGTCATTCCGGTGGTTACGCCGCGTCTTCGTGCGGGAAGGGGACCAGGTGTGGAATCCGCGGTGGTGTTTTCATGGTGTTGACGTTAGGAGGGCGATCACCCGCGTAGAAGCACCACCTATTTGTGTTGTGAATGTTTCCTTGGTATGGAGCGAAATATTTCGCCGCGGTGGGGTAGGCGGTAGAAGCAAGTAGTGTGCAGGAGTCGAGGACTTAGGATTTTGCGTTAATTTGTGCGAGGGGCTGAAGAACAAGAGCTCTATATAACAGGTTGAAAACGGTTGAAAAATGTCAGCAAACCAACCAATTCCAACCTTCCATCGACAACTTACCACTACCAACTTCCGTCTATTTCTTTGCCAACATGATGATGGTCACCCGCATCCCTGCCTCTGCGCTCATCCTCGCTTCCGTCGCATACGCTCTGTCTATCCCCGGAACCTCGGGATCAGGACTGTCCGGAGCCACTGATACGTCGGGATCCACAAGCGGCTCTAGCTGCTCGCCCAACAGCTTGCTGTGCTGTGACGCCCAGACTGTAAGTTTCCCTGTCCTTTGCAACATCATCAACATGCACTAATTAATGCCTCTCGCCCATTTTAGACCGACGATTTGTTGAGCGGCGTGGCTGGCACCCTTCAGTCCGTCGTCGCTGGCTTGCTCAGCGGAGGACCTACCGGTACGTCCTGATTTGCGGTCTTGGAGTACTCAACTCAATTTCCGCCCATTCATATCAGCGGGCTGCGAATCTGGTGGTGCTACAGCGTGTGCGACCCAACCACTCTGCTGCACCATTCCTGTCTTGGTTCGTATCCTCGTCACGTCGGTCACAGATGATTGGTCTCACATGTATCTGATATTTTCAGCAACCTGGCAGCACCTTATTGAGCGTGTCATGTTCACCGATTGATTTGAACCTTTGAACAGTAATAGTGAAACGGTGAAATCAGTAGCAAAGAACAATAATCATGTATATTATCAGTTGGCAGTAATCAGACGTTCTTGCAAATCATTTTGTTGATCGTTCATTTGTGTGACCAAAACTTTAGCGACGAGCGAAAGGTCTTGAGCTGTGCCTTCGTTCAGCGACCGTACCTCCTTTTTCACCATCTTAAAACATCTGACCTCAGCATCGACGCGGTCAGGAACGTACTCACAATTTCGGAGAAGTGAAATAACAGTATACGCGAATCTTTCGATGGGTGTACCTCCTCTGATCCTGTACGGAAATCCCGGCATTCACGACGGTTTGCCTGGCTGAAGGGAAAGTAGAGTACTCCACAAGTACTGCAGGATATTGTTCCAGCCCTTGAGTACAATAGAGTGCTATGACTCACTGACCGATCCAAAGGCCCTTGATGCATCACGATCATCGAAATGAGGGAAAGCAGCGCAGCATGGGGACGAAGGATAATCATTATTGATCCGGCAGAGTCAAGTGTATGATAGTGCTGTAAATGAAATGTCAGGGATTCCGCGCGACGTTGGGGCTACCTGATAGCCATCATTCTACCTAGCAATTCGGGAGGTTGTAGGAAAGTTGTGCGTAGCTCGGAACTTGCGGACCTAGGACAGCCTTGTCTGGCATCCTTAGCCTCCGTGGTCTTGCCCTGTGCTTGGTTATTCGTTCTCCATGCAGATCCATACGCATCCTGTGGCTTGTAGATCAGTTTATATGGTGTCGAACATGTTCCGAACTAGTGGGGAAGAAGGTGGGGGTGAAAGTGAGATTGACACAACAAGGGTGAAAGGTCATCGACTCAACAGGAACAAGAGCCTGATACACCGGTCCCCGATGTATTTGCGCGTGTTAGACGAGCAAGGCAGCGAGCTTATCGCTTGTGCACGGCCCATACGAGAACTATAAAATTCGTTGAGTTGTCAATGAAGAGACCAATACACTGGCGCATCTCTACTTCACCTTCACCACCGTACAATTCACCAGTACCATTCACCACAGCATTCTCAGCCATAATGACCAACCGAATCCTTGCTGCATCGTTCATCGTCGCTTCGGTCGCGTATGCTTTGGTCCTTCCCGGCACGCCGAGAGCTTCGGACAGTTCTAGTTGCTCGCCCAGTACCCTGTTATGCTGCGACAGTGAGACTGTAAGCTGCTTTCGTTTGATATCAGTATGGTTGGCACAGACTGACGGGAGGGATTTTCCAAGACCGACGATTTGTTGAGCGGCGTAGCTGGCACTCTTCAATCCATCGTCGCTGGTTTGCTTAGCGGGGGACCCATGGGTGGGTTGGAGGCTGTGGATAATGCTTTGATATATTAATGTGACTGCGGATGTAGAGGGATGCGAAACCGGGGGCGCCTCAGCGTGTGCTGTTCAACCGCTCTGTTGCACTGCTCCTGTCTTGGTCAGTGATTACTTCTGAGGAGTGCGAGACGATTCACTCACCATTTCTTCCGTGGAATAGCAAACAGGGAGTACTCTCCTAAAGGTTCAGTGCTCGCCGGTTGGGGCCAACCTTTGATAAGAAGTCGAGAATAATGACAATTATCATGAACGTACAATATTAGAATGTCGTGACTCAATACTCTCTGAACTACAGGCTCGCAGTACCGTTGACGTCAGTCGAAGTCACCAGAGCGCCTCAAATGTGGCAAACCAGTAGTGTGCAATGGGAAACCGAATTTTCTTTGCATAACAAAGAACGAATTTGATGCCAGGTGCGCGCGAGAGACTTCGAAAGTAGCACGTTCTTTGATGAGTTAAGACCCGAGTAAGAGTTGCTCAAGCGAACTTAGATATCAACAGGAAAATCCAAGGAGAGTGAGCCGCGAGCAGGCGGTACAGCAGCACATCGACGTATGAGAGTTGTGAGTCGAGGCTTAGGCTCGGGGTCGTGCATCGTAAGACGAGTCAAAACGATAGTCTAGACCAATAAATTGTCATAATTTTGTCGATTAACGCCCAATGCGTCCTTCCGGATCCTAGGGATACTGCCAGGAGGAGACGGGGAAAATTGGAACAAAGTTGGAAGTAGAATCTTCAAGTGGGCGCTCCGTTTAGCGCCGGATCTTTTTGTGGCATTACGTCAGTCGGGGTGAACTCAACTCGAACAGCCCCAAAACAGCCCACTTCCTCATCGACATCGCTCGTATCCTGCGACCCTCTTTTCTCTTACTTGTCCTTGTCATTTCTAACACAAGAATGCCCAGATATTCCGATGATGGATGGACGGAGGCAAGATCTCAAGGCGGGTGGTTGGGAGAAGATAGGTGGCTACTTGGGGGAAAGAGAATGCAACGCGTAACGGATTTCTGAAGCAGACACAACAACACAGCCCGTAGTCAATGTCAATCGAGGCCTCCGCAACGCCGCTGCACAAAACCGTCACAAACACAAGGATGATGGACTTTGGCAAGACTTTGGCAAGTCTACTTCCGACCTGAAGAGAACATTCCAAGATTCAAGCTCAAGCTTCAAGTCGCATGTATTGCATGCCACTCTGTTTTACAGGTGACGTTTCCACCCCATTCTAGTGTTGCAGATGCTGGTCCGGACCTACTCTGGTGCGAGTCTAAGGGAGCCCTCAGGCTGCGATATTCCGTGGGCTCTTTACCTGCGACCACACCATTGGCAGGTCAAGCGCCCTTGGTCCCATTGCGCCGTGTCACCGTCCAGTGTCTTTGGCTATTCAACGTCAACTCGATACCGGTGCTGGCGCGGCCTCAATTTCCTTCAGTGAGTGGTTCCTTTGCGCTATTATGGCTACGAGTTCGAACAGAGATGGGTTCTATGGTGCATACTGTATGTTGAGAATAGGGAGGATACATAGAACGCATACTGTATACGAAAAGCATGTAAAATAGGGATGACCGAAGACAAGGACAATGAATATGAATATTTGGGCAACAAGGGAGGCCTAAAACGAATCTTGCAAGTCGACGTAAGGAAGCTTTAAAGCGTCAAGTTTGCTCCGAATATCTGTGAGGTAGATAGCTTCCTCTGCGCTTGGGGGTAGTTGTTGAGTCTCGCCAGACAACCCTGAACAATAGACCTCCTCCAAGTGAGCGAACAGACGATCTTCATGAGAGCTACCTGCGTCGAGACCGCCGAGATACTCGCCGTATGCCCGCAAGAATCCAACATAAGCTGGTCGCCCCAGCCACACCGTGACCAAAGAGGGCATCTTCCTCCCAACGATTTCGATCCAGAAGTAGTCTTCGTCCACGGGAAGGTAATTCAAATTTAGGACTCGAACTTCGTTCAAAGGTAAAACATCCACGAGCGCTTCCATGTGATGATCGAGAGGTCGCTGGACATCGATGAAAAAGTCCCCGTCGAGCTCGTACTCGGTCGTCTCGGGTAAGAGCTCACGTCCAGTCAAGACACACCGATAATGAATGTAAGAGGCCTCATTCTCCGCATTACCTCCCAAGTGCAGGGTCGTGCACAGATGGGAATGGGATGGAGGTCCAGACGATGACTTGAGGAGAGGAGAGAACAATTGGACACATTCCCGAGCAACGGGAGGAACCCTGTTAATATGCGCATGGCCAGAAAGAATGACATCCACGGGGGGTATTCGTAAGTGCCGAATGAAGCCTCCAAAGTAATCAGGTTCATCCGTTAAGAGAAGCGTGTGGAGGTTTGGTAGGTAAAGATCTGGGGCGTTGTCGGTGAGACGATCTGGGAGACAGTTACGAAGAGATAAACGGCGGAGTTCCTTCATGTTGCACAAGACATCGTATAGTTCCCGGTAGCTCTTTAATGGAAGCTGGCTGTCCAAGTCGAGACTGGTCAAATTCGGCGAAAAGAGAGGAGACGTCCACGGAATGCAGAGTCCATCCAGATCGAGCACACGCAATTGAGGAGGGCAAGAACCATCACCGAATATATCTGGGCCTTCTAGAGACTCCGGCTCAACGTCTTGGTTAGGGATGGGAACGAATATCTCCAGACCCTTCAAGCAAGGCGCGGGCTGACGAAGCTTTTGCAGAACGAGGGGTACATCAGTCGGGAACACGAACGTCTTGAATTCCTCAAGTCGTCGGAGTTTGTCCAAGATGATTTCGATGGTTTGACGAGGTACCACCCATCTCGTGAAATCGCTTCGAATGAACTTGATTGGGGCGTCTGTCCCGGTATGCGAGAGCTGAGCATGGAGGACAATAGGATTGTTTTCAGGACCGATGGCGGTCCAGAAAGCAGGTGTCGTAACGACGATGTTGTACCAGTACTTGCAGACTAGAGCAATATTCCGTCGAGACTCGTCCTCAGGGATGTCTGCGCTCGGCCGGCCACGGGGTTGCATGTGCTCGAAACCCAACGACATAATTTTGACCAAGAGTTCATCGGGGAGCTTCGATATGTGCGCATTCGGACAAGTTACAGTTACAGGATCGAAGGCCATCCCAGGAGAACGGGTAGACGTCATGACCGCAAGGGAGAAGTCTGGCAAGTGTTCGAGGAGAGATAGGCAAGTTGTGACAGTATTCATTGGGTGATTTTAAATCGGTACGAGACCTCGTTCGGTCGCCACTCTTCTGAGTCGCCTAATGCTTCTTCAGTGCCATTTTAAGCAATACAACAAGAGTGAGACACACCACCTGGCGACGGTCTTGACCACTCCGCCTGAGTTTTGGTTTTGTGGCGTCTGACGGACCAGAGTGTGACAGTATCCCGTCGGCAAAAGAAGACAATAAGAGAGGTAGCACTTCAAAGTTCAGAACGGTAAGACAGTCGAACGGGGTCATAGTCATGGGTGCTGAGTGGCAGAAGTTTCCTGTGTTAAAAATCTACGACATTACGGAGGCGACTGCTCGTGCAGTTGGAAACAAATTGATTCAACGGCGGACACTGACCGTTTAACTTGTTCATGGTTGTGGATTTGAGGTTGTCAACAGACACGGTGGCAACCGCGAGACAGATTGAAGTCGGAAAGAGGTAATGTGAAGCACTAGTTTTTTGGGTGGTCGCTCGGCGCTCGACCGTCAATATTCAATGTCAATGAGCAGAAGAAGAGGCCCGAACATATCAGGATGACTTAGCAGTCTGATTTGGTCCAACGTGTGAGAGTTCGCATTCTCACGCAGACTTATCTGNCGTTTTTTAAAAAAATTGTCATCGCACCTTCCAAGTCTGGAGTTCGACCACTACTTTACATGGATAATATACTCTTGAACACACTCTTTTACCTTTGAAAGGACTCCGCCAGGGATGCGATCAGGGTCGACGTCAGACGGCCGGGACCGGGCCACCCGATACGTCGAGACGCGAGCATGCGCTACCGTTCGCAACATTAATTCCCAGTCCATGTCAAAGGACCGACCGACCGAGCTGCCCAGATCAAAGATAATTTCCATACTTGCCAAGGGATGAGACGGCAGCGTTGCAAGTGTTTGTACAAGATGTTCCTGCAAGTGGAGGGCATCTTCGGGGTATTTAGAGGGTGTGACCCAGGCCACCAGGGAGCGTAAATGGGTGTTTGCACCGAGGTCTAACGTTGGCATTTCTAACATAAAGACACACTGAGTTCAAGCGAGACATTCGGAGTTGATCAAATTGTACGCACGAGATGGCAAATGATAAACTAACTTGAGGGAGCTGAGCTCCGTCCCCAATGACCTCAACGTGGATGATAGTGATGAGTGACCGTCTTCAGACACTCTGATTGTGACAGAGAAACTTTGAATTCCCTGTGGGTGACGAGGTATCCATTGGAGGAACGCTTCCAGGGTGCGATGCGTTTCAAGATAGCATCGGAGGTTCCGAATGGTAGGTGGAAAGGGAATTAAGACTTCCGAAGCCGATCGACGGAGCCACTCCTCTGCGAAGTAGTCACCAAACACGTCTAACGTGCGTAGATTGGGGAAAGATACAATGAACTGTTTCATCGCACGGAAACTGTCAAATAAATTGATGTCGACATCGAGATGGCTGAGGAAGGACAGCAGTGAAATTGTGTCTTTGATTTCAGCACTTTGATGGTTGATGTAAGGGATAGCGGGGATATGGAATGAGAGCAGGGCTTTGTGCGGTGATAGCATCGCAAGAATCTTGTTCAGTTCCATCCAATCCACCCTGAGATTCTTGCGGTTAAGGCTGAGATGTCTGACGAGGGGGGCGAGAGATCGATGCCCCTCGATCGTTCGCGCAAAGATACATGTGCTGCGGAAGGTCAGGCTGACCGTTCGGTAGAGAGCTGTCTGTGCGATGGGAACCCATCGTTTACAAGTTCGGCAAAGATGAAGATGGTCGTCGTGGTAGACTTCGTCGTACAGGAGAAGAAAAGTGTCCAAAAGAACCTCTGGTGGAAGTTTGTATACGGCCGGGGACCGCAGGTATGCCAATCTGCCGTACATTGAGCTTGTAGGGGAGGTTGAGAAGGAAAGACGCTGGGATTGATGGACTTAGCAGGTGGGAAACTGGATTATTCTGGGAAAAAGGAGAAGAGTTGGATTAACCTTGAATTGCACAGAACGCAACGTAGTACAAGCAGAGTACTCTGAAAGTGGAACAAGATGGAAGACGGCATAGAGCCAAATAGGATACATACTAGGTGACCCAGAAGGAATGATACAGAGTTGTTTGGTGTTCCTGGGAAACCATTTGCAATTACAATTTGTTCCTGTGGGGAACGATGACGACGACGGTGGCACTTTTGCCGGCGCGCTCGGGCAGGAGGATGTGTGAGCATCGATGCCAGGGGAAGCTAGGTCGAACTGGGGCGGGTTCACGAATTCACTGACACAAATGGTTCGTGGTGCTGCTTTCCAAACACCAGCTCGGTCGTACATTGGGGCAATACCAGAGCCATGTCCGTGACAATCGTAGAAACCATAACCACCCTCTTCATCAACATGTCCAACACCAACATTACCGACCACGCTGCCCCGCCTTGCCTTGCGGCCAATCTGTCCTGTCCTTTTTCTTCCTGTTGTGTTCCTTCTTCAAGGGCCCAAGAGCAATTCCACACGGAGGGCATCCACGCTGGGGCTACGCGTGATACCCATGATGGAGGGCAGAGTGGTGAAGGGTGCGGTATGTTCTTCTCGCGGACCCATCATGACGACACAGGCGGTGGAGAACGCGAGCAACTGAGCTCATAAGTAAGAAGCTCAAACAGCGACCATTGTCGGGCTGACGAAACTTTGAGGCGTTCGAGACCGGATCAACACATTGATCCCGTGAGCCATGTACTCTAGAGCACTTATGTTCTTGAACGTGGGACCGATTGATGCTTGAACCTGGGTAGCGTTGAGCGGCCGTGTCGACAATAAGTAAGGGGAAGAGCTGGCACAGGATAATGATGTCGTGATCGTGGGGACGGTGGTAGTTAGCAGGGAGTTGGGGCTTAGTTGGGTCCAAGCGCACGGACGAGGATTCCAGCAAACGTCTCCGCGGAAGATCCCAGTGCCAACGCGGGAACGGAGCAACACTGTAGCTCGCTCCTGATACCGACACAGTCGAAAGCAAGGCTGACAACGACAGCAATAGCCACGATTTCGACGGTACTGGCCAGATCTACATTCACTGTCCACAGCCTCCATCGTCTTCATCGTCATATCCACCCAAACCCAGCTGACCGAGTTCCTTTCCCTTCCTGTCCATGTCCTTCTTCTGCCTTCGCTCCGTCCGTCGTCCGTCCTTCTGGCGTATTCTCAGACCCCGGGCATCACGCCGCCGAAGGAGTAAGCACGCTAGGCAAGGGATAGAGGACTGCGGTGACAGCGAGAAGAGGAACCATGATGGGAGGGTCTGGCGGGCGGAGGACACATGGCGTATGAGTAAGACGACCTTGTAGTCTGATAGATAAGACGCCGAAATGAGTGGTAGTGTTGAACGGAGCGAAGCCGGTGGCATCATTGAGACAACGAGGAGAAAATGGCAGAGGTAGAGGAGGTCGTCAGGGTATTCGTGTTCGTGCTTGTGGTTGCGGTCGCTAGTGGGAACTCGGAGCCGTCCTGTTCCGTCGAACCTTCATCAATCTTCTGTCAAATCTAGCACTTCCCCATTCATCAGCATGCAACGCTCGTGCCAGTCGTACATGCAGATTTCACGAACAAATGATCCGCTGCACGTCATATCTCTTCATTCCATGGTAGTCCGCCCACGTCATAGATCCGTAGATTGGGCTCGTACACCAGTAGCTGACGGTCGGATGTGTCCGGCACGACTGTAGCTGACACGACCTATGAGACAACATTCAGAGAGAAAGGGAAAAAGAAAGGCGTACGTGATAAACCATCCTAATTGACGTCTTTGGGATGAAGCGCACATATGTGACGCCTGTCAGCGACTCAGAATCAATGGGACAGCGGAAGTTTCTGAGGAGCAACGTCCTATCCATTGTTCGTCCAGTAAAAGATACATGGTAATTCAATCGGTAGTTTGGGGTCTCGAGATCATGAGAACGTTGTTGGAACTTTGAGCATCCTAATGGATGAGGGGTATCCATATTACGCGATGGCCGTCGATGAATGGTTGGTTGATGCATTGCATGTAGTAGTATTACTAGTAAGGCGTGCCCGTGAAGCTTGAAGAGAAAAGAGATAGTTGTTGAAGCTTGAAGTTCGAGGATGCAACCTGAGCCTGACTTAGCAACTTCTTTCTCACGCCATCTTATCAACCTCGTTCAATTCAAAATTATTCCTTCTTCCAATTTTTGCATCAACGTTTGGTCGATTCCCCTCTTCAAGTCAGCTTTCGCTATCCACAAAATTCTGGGATTAAATACAAACGTAGGATGTGCTTAGATACGACGGGGAGACAGACTCTTCCACACGTACCATTGATTTCTGACCCACTGTGCTCTCAACAAGCGCTTCCGCCTTGGGCTACAAACTCAAACGTAGATTGGATCCATGGTGCATACTTTTTATTGGGCATAGGGATGATACATAAAACACATACTGCATACGAGAAGCATATGGGATAGCCTGGATAGGGATGACCGAAGACAAGAACCATTGACATGAGTGTTACGACAGCAAGGGACTCGGGAGACTTAAAAGGAATCTTGCAAGTCGACCCAAGGAAGCCCCAAAGCATCAAGTTTGCTTCGAACATCTGCGAGGTAGACGGATTCCTCTGCGCTGGGGGGTAGTCGTTGAGTTTGTTCAGACAACCTTGAACAAGAGACCACCTCCAGGTGAGCGAACAAGCGATCACGTTGCAGGCTTCCTGCGTCAAGGCCACAGAGATACTCGCCATACGCCCGTAGAAATCCAACATAAGCCGGTCGATCCAACCGCACCGTGACCAAAGAGGGCATCCTCCTCCCAACGATTTCGATCCAGAAATAATCTTCGTCGACGGGAATGTATCTCAAATTGAGATGTCGAACTTCGTTCAGAGGTAAAACATCCACGAGTGCTTCCATGTGGTGATCGAGAGGTCGCTGGATATCGATGAAAAAGTCTCCTTCGAGCTCGTACTCGGTCGTCTCGGGTAAGAGCTCACGTCTAGTCAAGAGACACCGATAATGGATGTTAGAGGCTTCATTCTCCGCGTTACCGCCTAAGTATAGAGTCGTGCAGAGATGGGATGGAGGACCAGACGACGACTCAAGGAGGGGAGAGAACACTCCCATACATTCCCGAGCAACAGTAGGAACCCTATGAATGGCTGGATGGCCAGAAAGAATGACATCGACAGGGGGTACTCGTAAGTGCCGAATGAAACCTCCGAAGAAGTCAGGCTCGTCCGTTAAGAGAAGAGTGTGCAGTTTGGGTAGGTAAAGATCAGGGGCGCTGTCGGTAGAATGCTCTGGAAGACAGTTACGAAGGGATAGACGACGGAGTTCCTTCATGTTGCAGAAGACTCCGTATAATTCCCGGTAGCTCTCTAAGGGAAGCTGACTGTCCAAGTTGAGACTAGTCAAGTTCACCGAAAGGAGAGGAGATGTCCACGGGATACGGAGTCCATCCAGATCGAGGGCACACAATTGAGGAGGGCAAGAACCGTCACCGAATATCTCTGGGCCTTCTAGAGACATCGGCTCAACGTCTTGGTTAGGGATGGGAACGAATATCTCCAGACCCTTCAAGCAAGGCGCGGGCTGACGGAGCTTTTGCAGAACGAGGGGAATATCAGACGGGAACATGAACGTCTTGAATTCCTCAAGTCGACAGAGTCTATCCAAGATGATTTCAATGGTTTGACGGGGTACCACCCGTTCCGTGAAATCGCTTCGGATGAACTTGATTGGGGCGTCTGTCCCGGTATGCGCAAGATGGGCTTGGAGGACAGCAGGATTGTTCTCAGTACCGAGGGCGGTCCAGAAAGCAGGTGTCGAAACGACGATATTGTACCAGTACCTGCAGACTAGAGCGATATTCCGTCGAGACTTGTCCTCAGGGATGTCTGCGGTCGGTCGACCAAGGGGTTGAACGTGCTTGAAACCCAGCGATATGATTTTGACCAAGAGTTCATCGGGGAGCTTCGATACGCGCGCAATTGGACGATCTGCAGGATCAAAGACTGTCCCAGGAGAACGGACAGAAAGCATTGTCGCAAGGGAGCAGTGTAGCAAAAGTTCGGAGAGAAGAGAGGCAAATTGTGATTGTATTCGTTGGGAGATTTTATAGCAGGACGAGATCCAGTGAAGCCACTCTTCTGAGGCAACTACAGCGATCGCTTCACTTCAGTGTAAGCGGAGGGCAGTGGCATTTTCAACAATAGGACAAGAATGAAATCAGAGACAGGCCACCTGGAAACGGACCTGACCAGGAGTTCTGTGGCGAGTTGTGGTATCACGTCGGCCNAAAAAAGACAATAAGAGAGGTAGCCCATGAGGTTGGAGAGGGTCAATGACAGTCTGGCGGTTTACGCGAGACGTTACGCGAGCCGGCTTAGTGACGTGTACGATTTCTCATTTGCAAGTGGTTGGATTTGTGTTGTGATTGGATGATGTCAGTTTCCTGTAAGCGAACGGTCGACATAAGGTCCCAAATGACGATGAGTGCAAGAGCAAGCTGAATCCAAAGAACTTAATCGGGCTGTAATCGGGCAGAAAAAAAGAGTGCCCGGGCTNCACGTGCTCAGGAGAAATAGGAGAGGGAACGGAAAATGGTACAAAAGCACGAAGGCCCATTTTGTGCGCATCCCAAGAAGCCACCAATTCAATGATTCATTGTAAAGGATCTTCAGTTCTATATGAAGGTAGGCTATACGCTATAGAGCTCCGCTGGATATCATCAAATGGGCCATCGACAGCATCGCCTTGGTCCATCACAGGGTTGCCCAGGGGTTGCCCGCGGAGTCACACTTTCATTTTGATGTGGTGGTCGCTCCTCGTCTATCAGAAATTCCACGTTAATCGACTCGTGGGCGGGTTCATAGGGACGGACGCACCGTGCGTGTCAAGTATACTCTCGTTTTTTCTAGCGGAAAATCTTTGACGGGCCGCAATGATCAGCATGACGATTGTGACGAGAATGAGTCCAATGATGAGCATCTCCGCGCCAATTTTTGCAAGCTGATTGCCAGCATTCCGACCGTTCGTGTCATCTCCCATCCTGGTTTGTGCGGTCAGGAAGGAGTTGGGTAGACTCAGCCTGAGAGTCAAGATACTTATAGACGTTTGTTATAAGTAAGCAGGGAAGGATGGAGGCAAAAGGAAGAAACGGAAAGGTGTACCACAGAGAGGTAAACTTTCAGATCTCAGAGCCTGCCGTTCTCCCCGATGCTGGCCGTTCGGCGAGGCGTGGATGAGTACGAAGAGTGGTTCGACTTATAGTACAACCAGAGCGTACTATGGCCGTACTGGCCTTGTGGGGTCGACTGACTTAACACGCCGCGAGAATTTCGTTTTCGGTTTGATGTTGGTTTCGAAAGAATCTCGCTGCGACGTTGGACGGCTGGTCGACTCTTAAGCAACAAAATCCCAAGTAGCCGAAAACAGCTTCTTCCACGGTTGACTATCTAGGACTCGAGCTTGAAATCAGAATCCAGATGATCGATAGGCTAGTATTACTGGTATCAAGTTAAATGTGCGGGATAAACATCTGGAAACCACTTTTTCTTCCGTAGAGACGGCGTGTCTACAGAGTACTATGGCGAGATTGGGTCCTTATGTAGGGCTGTGTAGCTTGGGTAGATGCTGTAGTTGTATAGCGCCGAATCGTTGTAGACGTCCACATGGCAAGGTGTCAAATGTCCGCTTATGGTAACTCATTCATATTTCGCCGCACACTAAGTCCACCACCAACCTCAGAGGCCTCATCATTGCCTATTCACCATGTACCACTACACTATCCTTTCCATCCATGAATCCCTTGAAGTAAGCAGAACATATGAGGGTCACAATACTTGTTGACCTGAAACACGCGGCACATTTCCCCTACATTCGCACTCGACCACGACGGATCCTTCACGCGACCAAAAAGCGGAACCAAATGGCAGTTTCGGACGATACGATCAACTTCAATAATTTCCCCAAATGCTCGGTGCTGACGTGTGGAGGGACTGATTTGGTAGAGGCCAGTAGTGGGATTAGGCAATGAGAATGGTGTGAGCCACTCGATATAGGCCAAGGGATGGGCTGATTGGAGGTTGAAGAGAGGTGGGAGGCGGAATAATACCCTCACGCGTGCGATGCGAAGATCTGAGGTGTCTAAAGTGAGTTTGACCCATTATTTTGACCCCCACAATTGAAACTTACTAGCGAGCAAGGGATTGTGTAACCTAGCATTGGTTTCGCCGGTTCGAATCAGAGCGTAATCCATATGCGCTGGCTCTGCAGGGCGACGACCTGAAGCTTGCTTGGGTGGGGCCGCGCGCACCTCATTCTTCAAGTCCTTCCGCGAGGCATAGGGGATGGTAGGAAGCTCGACAACAAGACGTTTGTACAAGTCGAACGTATCAAACGATTGGACCTTCAAAGGGCTTCCTCGAGCGGATATGTATCTCTGAAAGGCTGATAGGAACTCTGGCGCGTGGTGGTCTGCCATTATCTTTTCGGCGGAAATGTTCCTGAGACATCGAGGGTGAGTGCGAGAGACGCTGTATGCTGGCTGCCCAGGTTCTCGCTGACAAGCTGTATAGAGAGCACCTTCATCTTCCTCCTCAACATCATCGTGTAGCGCGTCATCGTCCATGACCTCTGTTTCCAGAGTCTGCCCACTTCCGTGCCCGATGGCAGCGCCGCTCCCACCAGTCCATTCAAGATACATCACAAATCTGTCGACTGCTTCCTGACGTGACAACCACCGCGTCATCTGAATGATGTAGTCCTTTTTGTTGGACGCGCGATAAGCATTTTTGGCATAGTCGATGTGCAGACGCTCAGGCGATTCTGTGTTGAAACCGTCTGCGCTCCCAAAGAGGCGGATCAAGTTGACGTAGTGTTGCATGGAGTGAATTTTGGGGATATTGAAATGCTCAGGTGAGCGAGCACCATACTCTATGAATACATCTTTCTCAGCATGGAAAATGCTCAACGCCTCTTCCATCGCGCTCAGGGAAGAGCTTGTATGCGAGTGCAACGATGCTAGATAGATGAAATCGAGGATGGCCCGAACAACCCGCAGGACTCGATTGTCGACCACGCCTACGAGCATTCCAAGAAATATCTTCTCCATGGCCTTGTGCTCTTTTCCGGTCCATTGCGAAACTGTGGAAATGCCGTTTTTGAAATGACGGAGGCCAGGAAAGTGGGGCATTGATTTAAACCGTTCATCGAGCTCCTTCTCGCCAACAAGGTTCGTACACCATTTCACAAGGTGGTCTTTGAACACACCCTTATGGAGTTGGTGTAATAGATCAGGAGTGAATGCTTCGAAGACGTTCGAATGTGGCAGGCGAGCCCAGAAAGGTGGGAAGATGTTGCGCAGGCCCTGCTCATCAACCTTTCTTCGATCCTCCGAGTCAACGTTGCCCGATTCCACCTTTGCCAACAGACTGATCGTCTCCTTCAGATCCCTCGGCTCGCACTCATCACCGCTCCCTCTTTTCTCCGGCGCAATGGTGCCCAGCGGACACCGGTTTTCCATGCAACAGGCAACCAGACACTGCTCTGGGTAGTCGGCAACGTACGCAGCGAAGATGGGCCACATCCATCGGATCTTTCCGTCCGAACAAACCAAGTGAACACCAGTCTTCCCAGCCCCCTCCAGTGCGCGCAGAACGATGGCCATGCAGTGATGAAACACTTGGTAACGCATAACCTTCTTCAGTGGTTCAGTAAAGATGTCGAATTTTCCAACAGGGAGATATGCGATCAGTATGGTCGCGTGCGAGGTAGGCTCCCGTCGTATCTCCTTCGAGATATTGCCTATGGTTAGGTATACTGGCCATGCAGACTTGTCTCCGCGAAATTGTGAGAGACGTGTCTTGTCAGACGAAAGGATCACTGGCGTAACGGTGGCACCTTCGGGCAATAGATCCTAGCTTCTGACTGAGCGCTCCTCTTCGGTGAGCTCTACTTCAACTACTCACCTGCAGTCGCCACCACCACTGACCTGTCCACATCTCATTGCGGACCTCCTTCTCTCCTAGATAATCTTGGAAGACTTGCTCTGGTGCATATCTCATCACGTTCGCGAATAAGGGGTTCCCAACCAATTCCTTAATGCATTCAACAGGATCGCGGTACCACAACTCCAGCTCTTCTACCCGCTCGCCGCCGTTTTCATCTGGAAGATCACCGCGTATCGTCATCTGTTCCAATTTCCAAGTGACACCCGGAGGTAAAGCATCAATCTTTGCTAAGAATTGCTTCTTGGTGCGGTACGATGGCTTGGCTTTTTCAGAGATCTAGAACACAACACGTTAATTGTTGTCTTTCAGGACCAACGATAGAAGACACTTGCGATTGGTAGTTTCAAGAACTCCTCTGCTTGGTTGTGCCCGACATTCTTGATCAACCACTTCGCCAACTCCCACTCATTGTTATCTGCGAATGGACCATAAACTGCGCCGCCTTGAAGAATTTGATCGTCGCGTATTGCTTGGAAGGATGTCAGGCCTTCTCCAAATGTGGCTCCAGCCTGACGACTGGTAGGGTATTCACGGACATAAAGTCCTGGTTCTTCATCTTCATCGCAAATGTCCTCTACCGTAGGTGGGGGTACCATCGGCTCGTTGTAATCACTCCAGTCTATAGGTTGGGTCTCAGTCACGTCGTCTGGTTCAACGTCAAGGTCTTCGAAGCCATTGAAGTTCCGGCTGTTGTAGGCATCGGGGCCAGTTTTGTCAGGTAGTATGTTGGTAAGTCCAGCGTTTTGATGTACTTCCGATGCGCGTTGAATAATAAGCCTGTAGGCTTCGTCTCGCCGTGCCTTGCAAAGTGGGGCCTGTGCTTGATGCCGACGAATAGCGGTCTCATTGGGAAAATCATTTCGAAGACAGTATTCGCAGACGGCCATGATGATAAGATCGGTAAAAAAGATAACAGGGATTTTTTTTCTGACTAAGTCTAGGTTCCGCTCTTGTTTCGCCCAGCACCCCTAAGCTCCCTGCTTCTCCCTTCCCCCCACATCCATGTTCAACTTCGAAAACCAAGAACCACCCCCCAGCCATGGTCGTGGAAATCGTCAATCGGTCCCCACGCCAGGGATGATAGCATTTGGTGAGTCTCAGCCGTTGTATTTAAGGAGATGTGTTGGATGTTGATGCTTCATTTTGGATGACTCTGAACTCGTAGCTGAAGAGCAAGCAAAATTAACTGCCAGTCGGGAACGTCGTCAAGCAAAGAAGGCTCTGCAAACTGCAATGCCTCCTACTCCACCGCCAAGTGTGGGTCGAGCGCCTTTACGCGATATCGTGCCCCCGAACACTGTCATCCAACCCCCTCTGGCTGCAGCAGCAACTGCCTCGCAGGGACACGGTGCCGAAGGAATGAACTTTTTCAATATGTTCCCGCAGTATGCAAATGGAGAGCCGGGTATCCTTGCTGATAGCCAGCCTGCACCAGGACAAGTAGCAGACACGTTCTCAGATACCATTTTCCGTGGTCCCTTTGAGTGTAGGTCTCCCCTACTCTATTCATCTGCACCACATCTATTTCTCATACTGAACAGACAACGATATGGGTGGACTCCCAGCCAATGAGGTTCCCGAAGCCACGACTGCTGATGAGCCTGAAGAAGGGGTTCTTGTTGGTCAGCTTGCATCCAATGTGAGCAACCGTGTAAGCATTAGTCTCTCACCTCGTATATCTTCTAATCATTTACTCACATCAAATAGATTGTTTCTCAGCCTCTTACAACCAGTGAGCCATTGCAACGTCGTGGAGGAAACACTGCGGGTAACACAGCCTCCCCGACTGCGAGGCCATTCGTAGGATCTCCTGTCACTACGGCCATGCCCTATGTTCGAAAAAACCTGGTTCGTCGAGGACACCTTCTTCCACATGAATATCAAAGGCAAATTGTGAGCTGTCCTCCGAAGCTCATTGCCCAGTACTAAACCCTCCACAGATTGACCCTATCATCTCGCTCGTCCCCTCAAAGCGTACTCACGATCAGGTCGAAGAGGAGCCCAACACTGAGAGCCCCAATACTTCTCGGGTCGCTGATGACCCTGAAGTGCAGGCCAATCTTCGCCGCGCTACGATGAACCCTCAACGCCGCCGTATCTTTGATCTGGCCGTCACGAAATTTCGAGTCAAGTTGCTGTTCACCAATGCTTTCCCGGACTCAATTACCACCATGAAGTTCGCATCTGAAGCTTGGTACCAGGCGTTCAACAGCCTCCAAATTACCCTCAACTACCAAGGCTTCACAAACCCCACAGATGAGGAACTTGAGCTTGTGAGACTCATCTCTCAAGGCCAATGTGTTAGCTGATGATGTTCGCAGATAAAAGCTCGCTCCTCCCAATTTCGGGGGCAGGTTGTAACTGTGGCTCGAAATGCGACCGGTCCGTTCTTTGGTCTTCAGAAAGCTACCGATCAGGCCGTCATCAACGCCAATCGCGAGACCGTGTCAAAGCTGCTCAATCGCTTATCCTTTGTCTATCAGGTGGGTTGCCACTCTCGTCGTTCTTGGCCACCCTTATGACTCGGCCAACCTACAAACACTCAGAACCCGGATAACCGTGATGAACCCGGCACCTTGTTTCGCTCGGCGCTCATCCCCTTGGTCCTCAATGTTTCCTGCTTTAACAAGAAGGAACATTCCGAAGGTTTACATGGTGGGACGACCTCAAACTTCATCACCCTTCCCGCCATTGCATTGGCCGTCACCACGGTAGGATCTTTTGCTTCATCGAGGTACTTCTCATACTCACGATGCTCCAAATTAGATCAACTGCGCGCTTGATGAATGGAAGACCGGCATCAAAGTTGATGGCCAATTCTCTGCGAAGATCTATGAAGCAACCTACCAGAAGCACCTCAAATATCTAAAGGACTGGGAGGAGTACTCTGCAACTCGATCTCGCGCTACGGATGCTCTCCGCAACAATCTGTACCATCAAGCCTTGTAAGTAAAATCACCCATACATATGAACGATCTTGCATCTATTCAACACGCTATAGGGAACATGCTGGAGTCTTCGAGCAGACTCTTCCCGAGGATGGAGGAAACAGTGAATTAACTGTAGCTGACTTCGCGGCGAACGAGGCGTAAAATGTACATGCTGTTCTTACTAAAATAGGCATTTCTCATGTGGGATCCCAAAATGGATATAATGGTTTTTATTACTTTATTTGGCGATTGATTTGAGGCCACGACAATTACCAGATATGGGTAAACCCTTCACAATTGCTCGTTTTGGACTGGCTGGTTGCCTCGGCTATATCCATAGCGCTGTAGGTGCCTGCTACAGGAAGCTACGTAGAACAAACCCATCTACCAAACCATCTATAGGCAGGACATACCTAGTGCGCTATCCGAGCTAGCCGAGCTACATACAGCTACATAGGCAACCCTCCGTTTCCAGATGAATGAAGTCCATGAAACAGTTTGAAGAGCTGTTTCTGGTAGAGCGCGGAGTAGCATGAACGGTTGAACAAAGAGTACAAGCCGAGATATAATAACTATAAATCCAACTGGATCAAGAACGGTGGAGAGAAGGTTTTCAGCCGCGGGGGGAAGGCAAATAGCAATGCAACCCCCAGCCATTGGAATGAGGAGACCTGTACTGGATATGAAAGCAGAGGATATCCATACTACTCGCTCGGCATGAGAGGGAAATGTGAAGTTCCAAGCGAGGAGGTGAGCAGCCCCGAATAATGTTGATACAAGGGTGAGGCCAATGCCTGCGGGGTGTGAATCTTGCCGAGAAGCAAAATTCTCTGAGGGCGTAGGTGAATCAGAGTTCGCAACCGGGCGGTCGGGATGCAAAGGACCATTGACGATCATAGGCCGTTTCACGTTAAACGGCTTATCCCACCAGAATCCATAAGCGATTCCGCACACAACAGCGGATGCGAATGCCCTAAGCTCCAGATGTGTTACCGCGAGGCCTTGGACCAGCCGACTGATCAGCTGAGTGATGAACCAGACAAGCTGGACAATCACGAATAATTTTGAGAGGGCATCACGCTTGCTACGGTCGACGATGTCTTCCATGGATACATTAGGCCAGTCAGCACGTCCTCCCATGATGTCGTCAATAGAGGGAACTCTCGTTTCCCCGTCGTGCATATAGACAAAGCCTCGCATCAACAAGAAGAACGAATGCGTTCGCGTCCACTCTGGAGAAAGGTCGTAACGTTAATCACTAGTAAAATCTGTGATGAGTAGACAGGAATTGACCATGATTAGCATCCGGCCTAGTAGTTGAATTCACGCGTCTGTCTTCCAATGGAATATCATCACCTATGTGTGCTTCCGGGTTGGTGGCCAAATAAGCTCTTCAAATTGAGAATTAGACAGTGATCCCTTACGGCAGGAGTTGAGATCCTAGAACTCACGCGTGTTGCTTTTCGATGTACCGGACTTCCACCCACTGCCTGATTGAAAGGACAATCCAAAGCTCGGGAGAAATAAGGGCTGCGATGAAAAGCAAAGGACGAGAGGGCATGAACTGATCATAGAAACTTTTCTCGTCGTCCTGATCCCCTTTTTGAGGGCAAGGTACATCAGGGTGGCATGCTGTCCACGTGCTGGTGAGGATGATGACCAGACAGCTCCAGAAAATGTTGGTGATTGAGCGAGTATCGCATACGGGAAACAATTCATGGGATGTCAACATGTTCAAGTTGTGTTCAAGGATGACCGTGACTCCACCAAAAGGTCGACAGCGATCTTCGCATCGATATGGTCAGCTAAACGCAGTGGGAGGTTGAAGAACCTTACAGTATGGAAAGGGACTGAAGAGACGGTGGAATTGAAGCGCTGGGAGATTGTGGTGACTTTGTGATAAGGTGATCACTGATGTATACGTACTGATGGCATGCTGCGCCTTGCATTGCATCTAGACCTTTACCTAGAAGGAGAAGGCTCCATCCATCATTTGGAGAAGTTGATTGAAATGATGACTGTCATTTTGCTTGCACACAGCCTCGAGAAGTCAATATGAAAAGATGGGGACTGATGTACACTCTTCAATCGTCAAAATGTGCGAACATTGATCAATGTTATGAGACTATCCCTTGACTTGCATGGTGGCGGGATACAAGACCAATACCACAATCACCAAGCAGCACGTTTGCGGTACGATAACGGCACCAATGATATTGACGTCAATATCAACCAGTGCCACCCCACGCTTCCTATGTCTCCCTCCCTCCACCATCCCTCTTCTACGCTGATAGGACCGCAGCCATCGATGAAGGGCGTCATCCGCCGTGAAGAGAACAGCGGTAGCCGGCGGTGGGCATGCTAGTCTTCGCCGTTTGATGTGGGTGGTGTTGACCTGAACGTCCGCGGCAGCATTGAGCGATAGTCACAGTGTAGGCGACACTGACGAGTTGACAATGAGAAGAGACGGTGTACGCCAGTGATCATGCACTGGGATGATGCTGTGAAAATGTTCGGAGGTGTGAATAACAGAGCAGGTCCATGGTACGCGCTTGCGACTATACTGTGCGACGGCAGATAAGGATGCCGGAGATGATGAGCAAGATGACCGTGGTCAAGTTATCTTCCTCTTCCTCCTTGTCTGCATCAGTCGTTCCTTCCCTTCCATGACTTCGACGAACGGCCAAGAGCATGCGAGCCCAAACTACGGACGAAATCCATAGCGCAGAACCCGGTAATGAGGACGGTGCGCTTGCCGCATGCTTGGACACCGATCACAATGGGATTGCGGATGAACGTCAAAGGCACAGATAATGAATTAGGTCCCTCCATGATCTGCAAATTGAGGGAACTATGGCAAAGCCGGCAATGGAGATGATGTGCAAGTTCAAAAGGGGGTCGAGGTTGTGTTGAGGAGATGGAGAGGTGTAGAGGTGACCTATAAATTGATCCTGTGAGACATGCATTTTCTCACTGCTCGACGTCGCGGACGCTACAGCTGGGATGGCCTCGAAGCAAACGACGCCAGCGGTGCCGAGCGTGACGACAAAGTAATAGAGGGGGGGGGGGGTTGCAGAAGGGGAATGATGACATCATGGCGAGGTGGTGGTGGACACTAGTTGGTTGTGTTTGGGCGTAAGGAAAAAGATTCCAGCAAGCAAGGTCCCAGAGCGAACGCCAGCACCGAAGCAAACTGGTGGCGCTTCCAGTACCAGCACCGTCAAAGGCAAGGCCGGCAACGGAGGCACCAGCGCCGGTTTCGCCGGTACTGGTAAAATCTGCCCTCTCTGCCTTCGTCATCTTCATCGTAATTTCCAACACGGACCCAGCACGAACACGACGCCTTCTCTTTCAATCCGTATTCCATGCTTGCCTTCTTCTTCTTCTACCTCGGCTGCCCATCCTTCCGGACTTCCTAGTCCCAGCCACCACCACGCAGAGGGAGCGAAAAGCGTTCGCGTCTGTACGGCCATGGGGTCGAGCACGGCGGTGACGACAACGATACGAGTAGACTGTCGGGGTAACAGAGGACAAAGACGAGCTCTTCATTGCCACTCAAAGGGGTGTGTTAACCCGGATGTGGGCGGCGATTGTTGGGGCGATGGTACGGAGAAAGAAGACGGGAAGGCGAAGGTAACAACCATGGTCATGTTCGTGTTCGCGTTCGTGTTTGCTAGTGGGAAACTGCCCCGTTTCCTTCCCGCCTCCAAGCTTCATCGACCTTCCGCCTGAAGCAATGATTACCCCCATCCAGCGCTCTCTATCCGCAGGAGAGGTGCGCATTTTGGATGTCTCGCCTCTTGCTCTGGGAGTCGAGTCTCTCGAGGTAACCTGGGCTGGTTCATGTGAGCAGGGATATTGCAGGGATGATCGAAAGAGAAGGAAGAGAGTAGTGCGAGAAGGGGAGCAACGAGGATGAATCAAAGCTTACACGATGGGAGCGTATACGGTATACTCTAAGAAAGACCACCACCGGTCGGCGGACATAAAAGGCCTGAGGCTTGAAGCAGATGTCGTTCTTCCTCATTCACTGTGGCTTGGGGAAGTGTATCCCGGTAGTTGAAGGCCGGGTGTCAAAAGCGACTGAAAATGAAGGGGAAAGCTGAGAGAAGATGCAACAAGAATGGGACAGAAAAGACGTACGTGAATTATGCGTCTGCATTCCAGAGCTCGATGCCAGGTAGTTCAAGTTGGTCCGCGTGCGGGCTGTAATACACTGGGCGGGATCGTTGGTAGGCGGATTGAAGGAAGCGTCGTCAAAAAGGATAGACAAGATTTGGACACAGAAGAAAGCCTGTGTTTCGATGCATTCGTCATCCGATTCAAGTCGTCCGATTGCCCTAGCATAGGTGCTTTCCCTCATTTCCATGTTTCTCATTGTGCTTCATCAATCCTCCAATCCACCACAACGTATGCATTCGTCGCCCCATGGACGACAGACTCGACGACATCGAGGATCGGCTCAAGAGGTCTCGGGTCATGAGGATTGCTGTTCATGAAGGAGACATGGAGTAGACATGGAGGGAGATGCGGAATATCTTCGTCAGATCGGTAGTCGTTTGGGGGAGGCGGTTGAATGGTGAAATTGAAAACCTTGACTTAGCAGGGTTTACCGTGAGAAAGTCCTTCCCACGAACGCTTATCTTTCCATTCAATTTTATTTTTTCGTTTCTCTTCCTCCCTCTCATTTTTTTTCGTTCCAAGTTTTGCGCGTCGGTTGATCATCCCGAGCTCAGCCTCTGCTATCTTCGAGCCTCAATATCTTCACCTTGCCGCAGTGGAACTCTACGCATGTCATTTGTCCCGCCGCTTTGTCGGGGATGTCAACCTCTACCCAATGACCTAGTGAAAATGAACATTTTCGCCTCTGGAAGCGCTCTCTGGTTTTGATCACCGCTAGGTCCTGGCGCTGGGTTCCTGCTTCCCGGCGCACGCTCTAGAGTATATCTCGAGCTGTCACAGATAGCGCGAAAGCAATAATATAAGTATACCACCCTCCTCTTCCGATTAGTCTCTTTCCCCTTAATTGTCAACCTCCCACTCAACCTGATTATGGCTTTCGCTGGTCTTCGGGGAAGGTGAGAGGCACGAACTGAACTGGAAGCAACCGGTTCAGCTCTTAATCCTTCTGCGCACGCTTCATCTCCCAATACTTAATCACTGACAGTAAGATCGGCACTTACTTACAACGTGCGGTTCGTACCACGTCCACCGAGCAAGAAGCTTGGAAGGAGTTGGAAGGAGACCAACAGTGGCCTAACCATGGTAACGAAACGTCAAGGTGTCCGAGAACGGATCTATACATCAATCATGGGACTCCTGGGACGTATGTACCATGAACAAAGGTAGCGTCGGGGAAAACGACGACGGTAGTGCCAAGCCCGACGAAAANCGCAACAGGCGCAGGCGTCAAAAGGGGGGAGCGAGCGGACGAGGCCGTCAGCGCGATCGCTAGCAGTGAGCTGGGTGGATCGCAGCGCAAGGTCGAGGATTCCCGCGAACATCTCCTCCCTTCCCGGAGCCCGCAGCTACCAGGACCAGCAACGGCGGTATCAACACCAGTTTCACTAGCCACCAGGATTTTCGTCGTCGGTTCCAACATAAACATCCATAACCGCATTGCCTCCCCTTCCCTTCCCTTCCTATCCAAGTCGCTCTTCCTTTTCTTCCTATTCTTCCTCCGTTGACCGTCTTCCTCGAGTAATCCAAGAGTTACGGTAATGGTCGTGCTCGTATTCGCTGTTTCATGGAGGTAATCCGTCCTTTTCCTTCAGCAACCCACCGGTACCGGTGACCAATCATTTGGTGGGAATGGAAGACAAGGCCCAATGGAGACAAGCTGCGAGAATGGAGGCCAGCACCACTACGAGCTCACGCGGGAGGAGCTTCAAAATGTGCAGTGCTATGTCAGATGATGGAAAGCGAGAAAGCAAGCCAAACGGCTCTCGGCAACGGAAAAGGTTCATGCTCAATTGCTCCAAGTCTCGTTGCCATATTTGGCACATTTCTTCCCGAATATGGAAGTTATTCCGACATCCCCGTCACCTCATCATCATCGAATCGTCATTCCGGCAACGTTTGACAGGAAGATATGGTGGGGGCAGGTTCGAGCGTCGCGCCGACTCGCTATATAAAGGGACTGGTCGTGCTTCGGAAGATCAACAAACTACCCACAATCTAGTATCTACACGATTCCACCCAAAATGTTCCCGAGCCAGATCGTTGCCTCTGCGATTATTCTTGCTTCTCTTGCTGGCGCTTCAGCTTCAGTTTTCTCCCGAAATTTGGGGTCAAGGGAGTGCTTCAAGACTTTCTGCTGTGACAGTGTGACCAATGTAAGTCTGCCGTTGCTGATCCATGCGCGTGTGCTGATGGTCTATAAATCACTCCCCAGTCCGACTCTGTGGTCTTTACCTTGGAAAGTAATACTGGTTCCGACACGTTGATCACGCGTTAGTGCTATCCTTTCAGTGGAGTCACTATTTTAACGCCGTCTTGGTACACAGAGGGCTGCAAGAGTGTAGGTCCCAACCACGGCTTCTGTACCAAATCCTTCTGTTGTAAAGAAAAGCTCGGTTACGTCAGTAGTCATCAATCCATGATGCGACCATGCTCACCTTACTTTCCATATCATAGACGAATGATGCAGTCTCAGATCCCATGGAATGTTCGCTTAAGGCTTCGTCTGTGGGCGCGTGATGTCAGCAGTTTGGATCCAGCTCGCGTACATCTTGGGTTCAATAGCCAAATGTAGATTGATGCGTGAAATAATTCATCGGTCGTATGGTCCGATTTAGTGGGTATCAGAGGAAAGACATTCATTGTGTACATATGTCGAAGATGTGTGGAACGCGCCAGTGTGGAAAGGGTTCTTGATCGCCCAAGGGGAGACTGGTCAAGTTCGGTCCATCTTCATTGGCGGCGTCGTCGTCATCGCCACTACGAGCCTCCCAGACCACGTTCCCTTCCCTTTCTATCCATGCTCATTTTCCTCCTGTTCTGCCTCCACCGCCCGTCCTTCCACCACCCCCCAAGACCCAGCATCACCATCACCCAGCAGATGGAACAGGCACGCTAGACATATGCTAGAGAACTGTGGTGACAGCGTGCAGAGGACCCATGATGGAAGGGTATGGTTAGCGGAGGACACGCAAACAGTCAATGAGGGACGACCGGGCCGACCCCTCGTAGGCTGCTGGATCCATCGCCATCTGAAGGTTGTGTGAACCAAAGCGTGGTCGGTATTGTTGAGTCAGAAGGCGAGGAGAAAGTGGTGGTGGAGGAGGATATCGTCGAGGTGGTGGTGTTCGTTTTTGCAGTCGCTGGTGGGGACTTGGAGCCGGTCCAACCTCGATCTTCCATCAAACTCAACACCTGAGGCCTGAATACTTGATTTCCCATCCATCCGCATCCAACGCTCGTTCCAGTCGTACAAGCAGTTGTCGAGCTCTACGAACGTTGGTTGGACATTCCACGTCGGGGGAGTCTGGCCATGAGACTTGATGTTGACCAACCGGTGTCGGTGGTTTCTGTCCTACTAACGCAGTCGCACGGCACGATTTCTGTGAAGTCCTTTCGCCAAGTACGTCAAGAGGATCTGGATAAGGAATAGGTACATTCGGCACTCGAGGATGGCGCAGAATAGGCTCTGCCAAGTCTTCACTATCGTCTTCGACCATCATGATATCAATCTAGGTACCTCTGCCTCAGGTCTTGGGGTTTCTGAAAACGGAGTCAAGGAACGCGATAACACCGAAATGGATGATCGACTCACGGAAACTACGTTTGCCGAGGGCATCTCTATACTCAGTCTTCGGCCGTTTCCTCATGTAAGTCGAAGCTTGAAGCTTGAAGTCTGGAGACTTCGAAGTTTGTAAGCTACACGATGTTTGGTGAGCCTGGATAGCGAAGTGTAGGGGGAATGGAGGACGGGCAAGGGATCACAAGGGATCACAAGGGAGGGAGTGACGGGAAGCGAAGCTTACCCAATGAAACCACGTATTTCGCAAAGAAACGTGTATAAACAGCGTAACCAGGGCCTTTGGTCCTCATTTCCAAGGTGGTGCCTGCATGTCATGGATCGGTAGATTGAGTGCGAATGTCTCAGCAACTAAGTGTAGATGTGACCGGAACAACTTGAGCTGACAAGACCTATGAAACAACGTTCGGAGAGAAAGGGAGAGCAAAAATGTACATCATGAACTATTGCGCGCGACGTCATCAATCATTGTGTCCCCGACATCCTATCCATTTGTCGTCCAGCAGAAGATAGGACGAGATTACGAGAGCTTGAGCATCTTAATTCAATGATGAGGGGACCCATATTACGCGGTGGCTGGCGATGAATGGTCGGTTGATGCAGTAGGACGGAAGGCGTGGAGAGAAAAGAAGTGCGAGGAGGCAACTTATCTGACTTAGCAAGCTGGTAACTTTCTTTCTCACGCCATTTTATCAACCTTGTTCGATTCAAAATTATTATTTTGGTTTTTCTCTTCTTCTCCTTCTTCAACGATTTTCGCATCAACGTCCAGTCGAGTTCCTTGTTCAGGTCAGCTCTTGATATCTGCGAAAATCTGGGATTAAATATGGCTGGACAACGGGCTTTGAGATGCAACCCTTCAAGTTGATTCTGGGAGGACCTGAGACATTAAGTGCTACAGACAGCCTAGAAATCTATGGTTATGAAGGTACAGCCCGGTTTAATTCCATCAAGTCTCCAAGTCGGTACCGAACGTATGATACGTGATAATTGACATAACCTGTGGCGAAAGCTTCCCAAGCTTCAAGGGCTTGTGGGCATCCAGAGAAAATATCCACGGCGGTAGAGTAATTAACAGCGATTGAGCATGCCAGATCATCTAAAGCCTTCATCTTCGAAATTCCCTGGTTGTTGGCGAGTATTGATACATAATTGCTAGCTTCACCGGCAATTTCTTCCTTGTAAAAAGATAGCACATCACTTTCATTCAATCAGCAAGACGGATGCTTCGGTTGAATTGGGAGTCTCACTTTGTATGGTTGATGTAATGGCTCAGGGCAGGGATGGCCTGCATGTAGGCGTCCATTGGGACCGCTCTGGGGAATATAAATATTGCGTAGGAAATTGCAAGGCCAGATAGTCCTCGCACAAAATCGGGGAATTTGTCTGCACTGGGGGAGATCTGTGAAAGTCTTCATCAAAATCGAGTAGCGCGTCGTCTAATGGAGGGAAACTGACCTGTACTGACTCGATCATGTATTCGACAGAGATAGAAACCATGAAGTTCAGAGTACTTGAGACGATTAGGTTGGTCTCGAGAGGGCCAAAGTACGCCGATGCTTCTCTAATGCAGGTGTCGAACGCTTGAAGAATAGGCGTTTTGTGAGGACGGTGCATGATGAAGTCCTGGTTGAAACCATTGATGAGGGATGGATCGTCCTTATAGACATCCTCAATGTACACGGCCAGCGAAGTGTACAACGCAATATACTTCTTCGTTTCCAAGCGATCAAGATGACCGTAGGCGATGAAGGCTATAGTAGCCCCACTAACGTTCCATGGATTGAAAGACGGGTGACCCGGGGTAGAGTCATCCATGGGGCAACCGTGAGCTGCGGCATCGTCAAGACACTGTTGGAGAAATGCATGGTCGACAGGTACGATCGTTGGGGTAATGGAGCAGCGTTCTAAGAGGGTAGTGATAATCGGAGATATTTGCTACACGAATTGTGATGATGAGAAACTTGAGTGTAACACTGGAGTGATGAGTTCAAGGCCTACCTTTGGCATCTTAGCGGGCTGGGCAGGGAGGAATTGGTTTTCATGCTCTGCGAAGGACGCTAATTTATACAAGTCTTTCAGAAGCGAGAATCGAGATAAGAAGTTTTCTTCGGTGGATGTGTGAAACGTTAACAGCAATCTGACAGCATATTCGGTGTAGAGTTGCTGGAGAGGCCGATGTATCTGAGAATAGAACGCCAGGGAGACAGCATGACTCTAGCATTACTATTGTGAATTTAAACGGATTCCTTTGCTTTAGCGAGCTGATACCACCGAAACATAGAGCGGATAGAGACCTCGAGTTCAGCAGCGTCGGCCTGGTTGATATACGCGCTATCCATCCACTGTCCAGACATATCGACATCCGTACTTCTCCATATGATTTTCTGATTTTCTGATTGGACTTTCGATGCTGGCAGAGGCTGTCCTCGGAAAGCTGATCAAACGTAAGCTCGTGCTCATCCCAACGGTGAGAGAGGATGGCATATTCTTTGATGAGGTGAGGTTCCTCTGTGAAACAATCATATAAACGAGTTGGATACTGTGTGAGCGGGGGTTCCTGCCTCCTCCGTCTGCTTGAATTCCGGAATCACGGCTGTATTCAAAACCTTGTCCATAGTGAGAATGCGGAGGGAGGTAAGGCCCTGACCCTGACAGGGAGCTGGTAGTGGGGTCCTCCAAGACCCCAGCTACCACGCAACAGACGGAGCAACCATGCTCGACCCAAGCGTGACGGCCACGATGTACAGAGCGCCGTTGGAAGCGGTGGTCCCATCTTCATAGTATCTTTGAAACCGTCTTTATAAGCAGCGCAACGACCAACCGATCCCTCTCCTTCTGTGCGAGACCATCCACCACCCCACAAAGCGAGCGCGCAAGCTCGTACATGCCGTGCACAGGAAGAGGTTGGTAATGACGACGGTGGTACGTGCTTCTCGGAGACCAATGATTGGGATAGGTTCGAAAAGGAAGGACATGCTTATAGTAGACCGAACCATACGATGGAGACGTTCCCCTCATCTTCCCGATTCGACGACCGCGATGGTGTTGAGGGCGACAATGAAAGTGTCGGAGGTGGTGGAGGTGTAAAATGTCGCAGGTGTGATCCTGGTCGTGGTTGTTGTCGTGGTTGATGGGGCGGCTAGTCTTGTGCTAGTCCGCCTAATTCCCATTCTTCTGATCATTCATCGACATCGCGGCCTCCACCATTCATCCGTATCCGACTTTCAGCTTAGTGTACGAGCGGGGCTTGACCCTGGAGGAGGATAGCCTACACGGCGGTCAGTCAGCGGGGGTATTAGAGGGTGGGGAGAGGAAGGAGGAGGAAGAGACGCAGTAAAAAGGGAAGATCATACTTACCAACGTATTAGCCTCGAAAACGACGAGAAGGCAGCATCTTGATACCAGCGGAGACGATTCTGTGCACGGCGTAACCAAAACCGGTACGAGGATCAAAGACATCTTCGTGGATAGCAGTGACATGTAGGTTCACATTTGGATGTGACTCCTTCGACCGACCCGAAGTCCGTAGCCAACACGAACATAGGGACCGCCGTCGTTCATCAAGCATCCGCCAAACTTGACACCTCTACTCCCCACGTTCGACGCAGTCGTATAAGCAGCGTTCGAGCTGGAGCAACAGCTTGAGATGGGTCGTAGCGCGGCATAGGAATTCTTGTAAGAGACGTACACCTTGGGTGTCTTTGGCCACGAGAAGTTAGATGGGTATTCAAGATAGATGACCTGGATCTGCGTTCCTCGGACCCGAGCCCAGGCAACATTACCCATGTTGAAGGAAATAGCGGAGCGATGGGAGACTACAATGTCGACTGCATTGGAAGCTGTGGGAGACGTTCTGAGGGGAAAGGGAGAAGACGGGTAGAGAACGAGCATGATGGGGTGAGTGTGTCGGCCGAGTAGGAACTTGATGTTGACGGTTCCCCGGGTTCCCCCTCATGCATGGTAGGTGTCGATCCATCCATCCACTCTTCCTTCCTCGTCAGATTTGAGAACCCCCGTCGGATGGATGACCAGCGGTGGCTGTCGTGGTCGCTAGAGTCGTGACTTCGATTGATAAGAATCGAGACACGAAGGCTTCGACGCATTTTTGAAGATGATGAGGAGGGGTAGCTTTTAGAGAGGGATCTTCAACCAAGAAAGGTGACGATAAACACAAAAAGTAAAAGAGATCAGAAGAACACGCCTCTAGGAGAGCGCATTCACTTCTCGTATCTATACCACTCTAATCTCAAAGTTTCTCAATGAATGCCTACCCTGCAGCGTCGTCCAAAGCCTCCAAATTTCGCAGCAAGCAAACTCACTGAAGAATCGAAATGTGCAGCTGAGGAAGCCGGAGTTTGAGCGTGGCATTCAAGCTCAAGTTTTCTAAATGACCGTTGTCGTTGTTGAGGGCGTTGAGGAAGGAAGCGAGCTCATTGTTCTGTTCCGATTCGGAGTCAATAGTCGTTGACCAATCAGAAGTTGTGCCTATTACTTATGACGTCATACCCAGAGGTGCCTTCAAGGTTCAGATCTTACCTGCCATCCCCTACGACGGACAATCGAAGTGCGACTCCATCATTCGAACAGGGCGGCCTGGCTGATTCCAGGTCATCGGCTACAATGGTACGTAACAAAATTACCATGAATCTGAATCAGTAGATATGCCACGAACCACGAACCACGGAGCATCATTTTCCATCCGATACCAGGGAGATACCGTCGTTGAAGAAGAACCAGCTATCGTCAAGGTCATCTTTGAGCGTGATGAAATAACTTCAGAAATAGAGGCGGGGCCAAGCCACTGTTGATGACACGGGGCACAGCAAGGTAGTGAGCGGAAGAGGTATAAATTTTAATGAAGCTTTTTTTCAAGACCACAGCAGCGACGAAAATGGCGTAAGCAAGATCTCCATACAGAACGATTTCGTCAAAGTGTGAACCCAAGCGACGGTGGAGCTAATTGTGTAGAAGACGAATGGGGAGGTACAAAGACATCGACTGGAGACTTTTGAGAAGATACGGCAGGAGCGAAGTTGTCCTGCGGTAAATTACGATCCGGGTAGTCGGCTCAATAACAACGGCGCAGCGGAGGTCATCTCTCTGAGAACATGTCCCATCACCTCCTCGTCCCCTCGAGTAGACCAATACGACAAACGCCCTGTGGTTCCAGAGGACTTCATCTTGTCGTATAGTAAAGTCCTCCGTAGTGTGGTTAGCGACGTTAGAATAATCAATTGTGTAGAGCGGAGTCAGCGATAGTTGGACGTCCAAACATAGCGTAGGCATCATAGAGTACTGAAGAAAGATTCGTCATAAGGAGTCTACCAAGCGTGTAGGCAGATGATACTCACAGATAAGTGGAATTTCATGAAAAAGCGGTTGATACGACACATTGGAGGATGCGCTGCTCACGATGCTGAGGCATCTGGCCAACGATTCCCTCTTCTACACCCTCTATTTCACGCTTCTCCCTACAGCGTACGAAAATTCGTATGCTTGCATTACCTGTAGCTTTATCCAATACTGCCCAGTCTATGAAATCATAGCGAGGGGAAAATGGGCTGTCCAGCAGAAGGTCGAATTGAACAATCATCAATGACGCCGATGATAGCGTTTGGAGGAGTGTAGAAAGATGCTCGCCCAAGGGTTTGACGTCCTCATCAAGGGGCGCAACGGTGATCATCAGGGAGCGTAGATTTGTATTTGCACGGAGGTCGATGCTCGGCGGCTCTAGACAGGCAGGTGAGTTTAAGCAAAAGGAGACCGTCAGAACTGCATACGCACGACTTGGACCAACGTAAGTCAAACTTAGAGAGGTAAGCGTTCCTCCAAAGGACCGCAATGTGGATGCTAGGGATGCTTGATCGTTCACGGGACTGATTGTGACAGAAAAGCCCTGAATGGTAGCTATATTGCGAGGTACCCATTGCAGGAATGCGTCCAGCAATGAGAGGGTACCAAGGCGGTACCCAAGTCTCCGAATAGTGGGTGGAAAGTCTATCAGTCCATTCGAGGCCGATTCATCAAGCCAATCACCCGTGACGTCTTGATCGTACGCGTCATTGACATCGAGGGTATGTAGATTGGGGAACGACGCGGCGACTCGTTTGATGTCGTGTAAACTTTCGAAACTGCCGACGTCGACGTCAAGATGGCCGAGGAAGGAAAGGAGTGAAATGGACTGAGTAAATTCGACACTTTCGGGGTCGATGCGAGTAATCGCGGGAAGGTGGAATGAGAGGAGTGTCTCGTGAGGAGATAACACACGGAGGATTTTGTGTACGGAAACCCAATCCGGTCGCTTGCTGCTGGGATCAAGGGTGAGATGCTGGACAAGGTGTGCGAGATGTTCGTTCTCTTCGATGGTCCTGGCGAATTCTCGAATACGAGAATTGAGAAGGGTCACTGATTGGTAAAGAATTGCTTGTGCGATGGGAGTCCATGATTTGCAGACTTTACAAAGATGAACGATGTCCCGTGAGCGGATTCCGCCAGATAGGAAAGAGAAAGCTTGAAAGAGGGTCTCTGGAGGAATGTTGGATATTGCTCCGGTTTTGGCCATGATCAATTCGGCGTCCATTCAGTTGCTGGGAGGAACCTAGGAGGAGACAAGGCGTAATCGATGATCGCCATAGGCGATAGGGTCATTCAGGAGTGAAAAAACAGGGGAACGAACGTAGATACCTTTCGTCTCAGATACCTCAAGGGCAAGAGCCAGATGGGAGCCATTCGAGAAGAGTCGTGTAGCATAGACATAAAGCAGCACGAGCGTCTCGAAAACCCTACATTTGATTACGTCGCGCTATAATTGCCTTCATTCATCCCACCACCACGACCGCAGTGGGTAGGGCAGCACGCAGAGCGCCTACAAGAGGGGTGACATGGATGACGACGGTGGTTCGTTGTCTTGACGTATCAAAGGGCACACATGCAGCATATTGAAGGCCATGATGGATGATACATAACGATTGTCCCATAAACATCGTGGTAGATGGCTTCGACAATAGAAGAGCCTATTTTCTCGAGGTCATCGTGAAGGGGTAGTAGACCGAACTGTCTAGGACCACTACGAATACCAGATTCATCAAAATGATCCACCAAAAACGCCAGTATCAGCGCCAATTTCGCTAGCACCATGTTCCATCCTCTCTGTCCACAGTCCCAGAGTCCATGTTCATCGTCGCTTCCAGCAAGAATATCGGCACCCATCTCCATTGCCCTAGCGATGATCGGGATGTTATCGGTAAGGGAGGACGCGCGTGCATGACAGTCTATCATACAGAGACAGTCTCTTCAGCTGCCTGACTGAATTCGGGTTCAAAGGGGGTGGTGCTAACTTGAACGTCTGCGTTGGTTTTGAGGGCGATGGTGGCAATGAAAAGAGCGGAGGTGGTATTGGAGGTAACGGTGGTGTAGACGGTCATTAGATTGGTCGTCGTCGCGGTTGTCGTTGTGATTGAGGCCGCTAGTTCGGAGCCGTTGCCTATCCTTCCCATCTCACTCGATCATCCATTGACCTCGTCAGACCCATCCGTATTCGAGGCTCACCCCAATGTACAATGTACGAGCGGCGCTTGAGTTTTAAATTGAGTTTTAAGGAGCGTTGCTGCACGAGGTTGGAGGAAGTCTGGGGTGGGGATTCCTGTTTGGGAGGTGCGGATATTCTTCCTTCACGACTTCAACGCAGACATCTAACCATCCGCATGCGATAGCGCCCACCTTGAAGAGGGCAGAGATAGACAGTCTGGGGGAGACGCAGATGCAGCGTGACATGAAAGTTGACGTGAGGAGAGGAAGACGTAGGATGTTTGGATGCGGGCGCTTGGAAGGACCGTGGTCCGTGCGTAGGATTCATGAGTCGGATGCATGCATCATTATTGGGATCTGTAGGAGAATGTTCAGAGGGGAAGGCAGAGAGGGGAGACGACAGACGTAATTGACGAGTAACACATCGGGGTAGTATAGCGGACGAGGATCAAGAGCAGCTGGTAGATTCTAGCTGATGATGATTCCAATAACCTCTCTGGCACCAACTCAAAACATCCCGCACTCATCTGATACCTAACCCGGTCGAAAAAACAGCGGTGGGGCGAGGCGACAGACCGCTGGAGAGACGGAGAGGAAGGGTGTTTGATTGCGGGCGCTTTATAAGTGGTCTGCGCACGACGAGGGTGGAATACGCGCGTCATTGTGGGGGTCTGGGGAAAATGCTCAGAAGGCAAAAGCAAGAGGGAGGAAGACAAGAGACGTACTTGATGGATAGCACATCGGAGCAGCGTGACAGACAAAGAGAAATGGGAGACCGCCAACAACAGTTCATCATGCATCACGGGCTACATGCCTTTCCCTCTTGCTATCCATCTCTCCTTCCTCGGTCCCTCCTCCTCCAAAAACTCAAGCTCAAGTNCCCACCCAGCAAACCGAGAATCCGTGCTCAAATCGGGCACGATAACCATGAAGAGAAAGGTGGCAACAGTGACGGTACGTTCTTCTAGCAGACCTGGGCATGACATGTGCGCGAAACCAGGGACAATGACTGTGAGTGGCAGAAATGATGAGCGAGAGGCGCGAACGGCGGCGGCGGTCAATTTGAGGAAACGACGTGGTGTACTCTAGAGACGTTCCTCTCCACGAAGATCCTGTGAGTCATGCACCTCTGTAGTCTTCTCAAATTTATTGCCGTTCGAGCTAGGGCGGCGGGATAGAGAATGTGGTTGACTGCTTTGAGCATGGTGGTAGAGTAGCAGAGGTCGGCGAAGAAGAGCAAGGCATGATGGAGGTGGATGGATTGGTCGTGGTCGCCAGTAGGGCGCTCGCTAGGTCTGAGATTAAGATCGAAACCAAGATACCTGGCCTCATGTGCGTGATCCAGCAAACGCCCCCTCTACCAGTATCGGTCCGATCCTCCGTCTTCATCTCATCACCACCTCGAACGCAGCCGACCACGTTCGCTTCGCTTCCTATCCATGTCCCTCATCCGCCCTTCAAGAGTCTCCCAACACCCAAACATTGCAACCTCCGCGAAGAAGAAGCATGCACACCCATACCAAGCACAAGTGCGCTAACCATAGGCCAGCAAGCCGCAGTGACGAGAGCAAGACTTTGCCCTTGCCGAAGACCTCGCGGATCTTGGGAGGCATGTAGAGTATGTCCGTGAACTAAACAAGCCATCGATGTTTGAACGAGGGTAGCGTTGGAAAAAANCGACGACGGTGGTGTTGAGCCCGACGAAAAAGCAACAGAAGTAGACGTAGAATGGAAA